>JANHZU010004189.1:47374-60411 GCA_032468055.1 Acrochordus granulatus | reverse complement strand
CACCTTGGTCACAGTGGGCACATTAAGCATGCCAGTTCCAAGCAGGGAAGGATGGGGCCAAGGGGAGGTGGGCTCCTGCACCTCCTAGGGTACGCTGACTTGGTAGGGGCTGCCAGGCACGCCCTCATCTCCCCATTTGACAATGAGGATGTAATCCCCCTTCTCCTTGACGGTGTAGGTGACACTGTAGATGCGATTCCCCATATGCTTGACGTAAACCTCATCACAGGGGGTCTTGGGTCCATGGACCCCCACCATCAGCATATTGGTGCCTGCAGGGAAAAAGGAAACAAGACTTGGGTTGGGTCCCCAAAATTCCCCCCTGGCCAGAGGAGCAGGAAGGATGTTTCAAAGACCCTGCCTAGTTTTCAACCTCCCCATTTGTTTGATCAGCAAGGGAGACCCTCCCTTAATTCCCGTGGAAATCTGAGCATTTCCAAATTCAGAGAGACCCCCAACAAAAGAGCCAGGGGCTTTCAAGGAACAAAGACAAACTGGCTCACCCTAGACTTCTTCTCCTCTGCTTTGGGCAGCTAGTAAAAGATGATGACCACCATCACTGCCCTCACCCCCATCCCCATTGACCTGTGAGTACAAGGCAGATACCTCCAAGCACCAGATAATGAGGACAGCCTCAGTTCCCTAAATTTCACTTAAATATAAGGGTAAGGGCTACTGAAGTCTGGAGGAGTCTCTCCACAGAGGGAGCCTCATTTCAGGATGTTTTCAAGAGGTTGGACAGTCCCCTCTTGAAGATGAGATGGTGGAACAGATCCTCCTGAACATTTCACAAAGTTGGATTAGATCAGTGTTGGCCAACCTCAGCAATGTTAAAATGGGGTGGACTTCAACTTCCAGAATCCTTCAGCCAGACATGCTGTAGTCCACCCATCTTTAATGCTGATGGGAGCTGAAGTCCACCCATCTTAAAAGTACTGAGGTTGACCAACACTGGACCAAACCATTCTTCCAACTCAATGAGACAATGATGCTACAGCAAGAAATCCTGGACACCTTTCCTCACCCAGATTCATTTTATTCATTCAATTATGTGGATTTATTAGCTGCCCAGAGACGGGATCCAGCTGAGCTAAAATACGGCTGTGATTGTATCTTAAAAGCTTTGTCTGGCAGTCTCTTGGCTGGGTGAAGCGTTGTCTACTCCAGTGATTTCCAAACTCAGCATACTTTAAGCTGTGTGGGCGTCAACTCACTTATAACCTTTATAAATAGGAACAATTTTCCTGGCAGGGGCAGCAAGGAGGGCACTGAAAAATGGATGCCAGCCTATCAACTCATCTTGAATCTGGATTCATGCCTAATGGAAATAGTTGGATTTCACACACATCCCAAACAGCCCCTTCCAGCAGTCAAGGATTTCTGCTTTTTGCTGGCATTGCCACTAGACCAGATTTTTCCTGAAAATATGGTTTTCCCAAGATCCCTGTCCCCTTCATGCCATCCCCACCACCCATAAGCCCTGCCTGGTGCCACAAAGATGCCCACCTGCCTTGCTGCAGTCCACTGTGAAGGTGTTCTTCTGCCCCACAAAGGCCTTGGTCAACCCAGGCCCCCGGGCGACCACCTTGCTGGCATCCGAGGAGAACTTGGGCAGGGCGCTGTAGCTGCCACCCACCGAGGAGGAGGCTTTGGTAACCGTCTCTACCAGCACTGTGGATGTCTCGTGGAGGCTGTGCCCACCAGACAGGCGGAGACCTGGAGAAACAGAGAAGAAGGGGGAGCCGTTACCTGCGGTTTTCTTTACAACTGGAGCCCCCAGATCGATCACATACCTGCCCTTGGATAGCAGCCCACGTGTTGGATTAGGAATCGCTGAGATCTAAGACCCTCTGGCCTACCTCACATGGGTGTAGGCAGGGGGTAGGTGGGACAGAGACATTGGATCAAGAACTGAAGGCCTGTTTTGCAGGCAGTCCTCAACTTACAACTATTCATTTAGTGACCATTTGAAAGAAGTGACTTACAACCGATCCTCGCACTTCCAGGATCATGTGATCACCATTTGTGATCTTCACAGGTGGCTTCTGACAAGCAAAGTCAATGGGGGAAGCCAGATTCACTTAACAACCACGTGATTCACTTAACAACAGCAATTTGCTTAATAACTGTGGCAAAAGTCATAAAATCAGGCATGATTCACTGAACAACTGCCTTGCTTAGTAATGGAAATTCTGGTCCTCATTGTGGTAGTTTGTTAAGGACTTCCTGGATCTATTTTTCCCCTTCCTTTCATTTGTTTTTATTTTTATGTCATTGTTTTGATTGTTCTGAGCTGTCCAGAGTGATTTGGAGCTGGGGGGACATACAAGGTTAATGACAGGCAGGCAGACAGTCATTCCTGATTACGTTCGCACAACCTGATTCTCGTATTAAGCCATTTTCTGGCTGGGCGCAGTATTTTAAATCGTACATTAATGAAGCAGGTTCGGTTGGCTCAACAGACTCCGTCATAGGAAAATCTGACCGAGCTTAAATGTACGGAACGGCTCAGGGAGCTGCATGGGCACCTTCTTCCCCGACCCACATAAACCTATTGGGTTTGTCTGTCCTCTACCCCCAGAACATGATGCCCTAAATGTCACTTGGTAATGATAATGCTGATTTTAGGTCCCTGGGCTTATGTTTTTACTCCGAACCATGGAAGGCATTGGCAGACGTGCCTCATACTCCTTCCTCCCCTTATTTTCCCCACAACAGCCACCCTGTGAGGTGGGCTGGGCTGAGGGAGAGGAGGCACTGGCCCAAAGTCACCCAGTTTCTCATGCCTATGGCGGGACTAGAACTCACAGCCTCCGGGTCTCCAGCCTAGAGCCCTAACCTCTAGGCTCTCAAACATGTCAAAGCGACAGGGTTGGTTCGTTGGATGCTCACCCTGGTGCCCAGGAGTGCACCTTAGAGCGATGTTCCTCTGGGCACGGGCCGAGTGCCTTCACCAGGCCTGAGACAGGGCGGTGGGCGTGCCTGTGGCCGAGAGGGGCCAGTGCTGTCCCTGCAGGACCCTGCAAGCCCAGCCGGGCAACTGGACTCACCTGTGACCTTGGCTTTGAAGGGGCTGCCGACAATGTGCTGGGGGCCCCCATACTTGATGGAAATGAGGTAGCTTCCAGGTGCCATGGGCATGTAGGTGACCTTGTGGCCCTCGGGGCACTCCTGGCAGTCCATCTGCACCTTGGAGGGCCCGTCGATGGTGACTGAGAGGGCCCCGGAGCCTGCATTTCGGGTCTTGACGATGAACTCAGAGGAGATGCCTGCCGGAAAGAAAGGGGTGTTGGCGGGGCCGTCCCTGGCATCCCGGACAGGCACGATGCCCGGCTCTCCTCCGAGAAGCCAGCTGGCTCCTCGGCCGCTTCCGTCACGGCCCAAGAGGCCTTTCAGGGATGAGTGCTGAGTGGGAAGGATTGCTGCGCTCCGCTGTCCAACCCGAGATCCCATGGAGCGCGGGGCGAGCGTCAAGGCAGCGACCTTTCCTGCGCTGGCATATTTCAGTACCTCCTCCGTGAGCTCTGCGCATGGGGAGGGACTGGCCCAACCAGGGAAGGCTGGCATTCAGCTGCCTGCCAGCTGTCCCTCCCGCAGAGCCTCCCCGAAGTTCTGCCTCCCATCCACCCACCGGGCAGAGACTTACCGGTGGTTCCTCCCTCCAGCCCTGGGCCATAGGCCGTGACCAGCCCGGGGTCACCCGCTTGGCTCTGCTCGCCCACACGGATGTTGAAAGGGCTGCCGGGAACATGCCGTCCGTTGAACCGGACATCGATGGAGTGGACCCCGTTCTCGTGGGGGATGAAGCGAATGGCATATTTGTCTGGGGAGAAATCCAACAGGTCAGGCTCCCCAATGCAAGAGCCCCTTCGTCAGCCTCCAAAGTCTTTCCGCACGGTCCCCTCAGCTCACCCTGATCTCTCCCAACAGCTGTTTGACCCTCCTCCCCAATTCCCAGCATTCCCATGTGGCCAGGAAAGGCATATGGGCACTTTCAGGAGTCCACATCTCCAGTCTGCCACATGGTTCCTTCCATACATTTTCCTCCGGCTGCTGATTTAACTTGCATGGGGATTATGAGAATCAAGTAGGCCATGAAATGACTCCAGAAATGGTCAAAATTATTACTTCATGTTTGCAACATGAGTGAAGATGGTGGAAAGGTAACGTATGTAGATGGCTCCACTTTGCAGCGATGCCCAAACGTGCTCCTCCACTGTCAAAATCAGTTGGCACTCACCGCTGTCCAGCTCAGAGACGTAGCATTCTTCCACCAGCCCAGAGGGAGTGTGCACCTTGGCATCGATCACGCCGCGCGCCCCGTTGAGCTGCACCGCGAAGGAAGCCTGCTGGTTCACTTTCAAGCCGGTCTCCTGCAGAGACCCAAACACAGCACAGAGTCAGATTCACACAGCAAACCCCAAAGTCAGATTCACACAAGCCCCAAACTTCCCACTCGGTAACAGCACGGTCTTGCGTGTTCAACAAGTTGTAGCGCATGGAATAGCTCTTGGATTGACTTAGGATACTGTTTCTCAAACTTGGCCACCTTCAGATGTATGAAGTCCACACGTACAGTTTGTGTGAACCTGACACATCTTCACGCAACTTAAAGTGGCCAAGTTTGAACACACTACATTAGGAAATACTAGATAAACCCGTGCCCTGTTGGGTCATCCTTTTCCAAGATATTTCCACACCAGACTCCTTGATGCCATAAGCAGTGGCAGAGCGTCTAATGTACCTGAAGTTCCTAGAAATTCAGGGTCGCCTTCAGAGGCGGATCTGCCTTGGAATTAGCCAGGTTGAACAGTACAGCCCCGTCGAATCTCAGGAGCTGACCACAGGAAACGTTTTATGATGCCATAAAATGTTTTATAGAAGCTGCCAAATCTCAGTGCCGCAGACTCAGTCCTGAGTCCCAGATTTTGGAGGCGTTCTGAAAGCGAGCCCACGTGGAACACCTTGGCTCAAAAAACGTTGCCCTACGATGCGCCATTTCGCCCAGGTAACGGTTACGCACAGATAAACTGGGGAGTCCTAGTAGCATACGCATTCCAGGCCAGCTCGGGATTCTGGGAGTTATCACCCACCTACCCCAATTTGGGAAAGATTAAATCAGAGGAGGGTCCTGTGGATTTTCTATGAAAATCATTCACGCACATGAGTGGTTCTTGTCGTGACAACTGAATTCTATGGCTCCATCCATATTTGTTTAATGACTGACTGGGAGCAACCTTCTCGCTTCTCCATTCACACAGCCATAGTGGGGGGATCCCCCATTTCCCTTATGCAGAAGGCTCATAGCAGCCCCAGAGAGGTGACATCACTGATTTTGCAGGAGGGAGGAGGGGTAAGAGCCTCTCCCTAGATGCCCCACCTGGACTGGAGGGTCAGTTTGGGGAATCGAGAGAGGAAGCACTGGCGGATCCCTCTCGTTTGGGGACCCAGGGAAAACGGAGCCCCCCAACAGCTGGCAGTCCAGGGAGACTCGGCTGCTGTGTCCTGGACGCCCCCAAACAGAGAGTGCCCCAAGGGGCGACTATAGGCTCTGTTGGACGATGGGCTCACAGTCCCCCACATGGGAAGGGCACCAGATTGTCCTCTGTGGGAGGGGGTCGCATTGGTCTTTCTTCCCATCGCCAGCCCCCCTCCCACTCTTGCGGTCTTCTCTGCAGTTGGCACCCACAGAGCCCAGCGGCTACCTGGAGGCTGGTGACGGTCAGGCGCCGGGCATCGTCCGAGAGCGAAGCCACCGGGACCACAAATGGGCTGTCCGGGATGTGTTCGTCATTGAATTTGATGGAGACCTCGTAGTCGCCTGGCAGAGGAGAGGGAGACGAGAGGGCTTCTGAGCACAGGCAGAGCCACACGACAGCAGGAATCTCCGCCCTGCCCAGCAGGATCCATGCAAGGCATTTTAATAATAATAATCTTTATTGTCGTTGAACAACGTACAACGAAATTAAAAATTTAATTTTTAATTTCATATTTTATTTCAATACTGTTTCTCCTAAGCACAGTTCCAGGCATATTTTCCTTCCCCTTCCAGCCCAAAATAATCTTCTTAGTCCAAATGATTTGAAATATTGTTTTTTCTACCTGTCAATTAAGATTTGTTAGCTATCCTTAACAGGGGCTGCCCAACCTGGCACCCAGAGAGAGGAACGCAGCATGTAATTTAAGAGAATAATAATACAGGTAGTCCTCAACTTAGGACCACAACTGAATTTCCATTGCTAAGCAAAGTGGTTGTTAAGTAAATGGTGCTCAAATTTAGGACTTTTTTGCCAAGATTGTTCAACAAATCAGCTCAGTTGTTAAATGAATCACAAAGTCGTTAAGCAAATCTGGCTTCCCCCATTGACTTTGCTTGTCGGAAGACGGCTGGGAAGGTCACAAATGGCGATCACGTGACCCTGCAACACTGCAACCATGCAATGCAGGCTGACTGCCAAGCACCCGAATTTTGGTCATGAGACCATGGGGATGGTGTGACGGTCATAAGTGAAAGGATCTGTTACAAGTCACTTTTTTCGGAGCCGTGGTAACTTCAAACAGTCGCTAAACAAATGGTCATAAGTCGAGGACTACCCGTAAGAACAAGACCTCTGTGCTGGTCCGAGGCTTTCTTGGCCACGCTTCTGAGGCTGGACCAAGACCACCTCCGTTGTCTGGCTTTTGAGCAGCAGCCGGACTTTTAAACTCCTTTAAATTCAGCGCTGGAGCTGGCTTTGCCGAACTTGCTGTCTGTCAGACCCCGGCTCCACCAGATGAACCCAACATCTACCTGGTTCTTGGACCACGTACGACACCCCGCAGGAACCGTCCTTCCGGTCCTCGAATGCAATTTCTGCCTTGCTTGGCCCCTCAACCGCAATGGAGAGCCCCCCGGCGCCGGCCTCCCGGGTCCAAATGCTGAATTCAGCTGGGAAGAGAGCAGGGAGTCAGCAGGGAGTATTGGCCGAGGGAGGGCGGGAAGACTGGTGGTGATCGTTCCCCACCCAGCAGGGAAGGGAATGGGCGAGCCCCCCGGCGCAGCTCCATCCGTGGTGGTGCCGACCCTCGCCAAGCCAGGGTGGACGCCTCGCTCTTATCAGCCAACCCGAACCATCGACCTTCTTAAGTGGCAGCCGCTAGGGCGGAAGGAACGTGGAAAATGCACACTCCCCACTCGATTGCAGCACCGCTCTCCCTGTCACTGCGGCGTGTGTGGGAAGCTCAGGGCAGCCAGTGGAGGGTCAAAAAAGTCAGGAAGGGGGTTGGAGCTGCACCATGGCAGCCTGCCTCTTTTTTAAGCGCAGCACAGTTTAAAAAGGGCATCTTGATTTTGGGACCGCAGTGTGGGACCCTCTGCGGTCCCAAACACACACACAAACAAAACATGCTGCTAGTCCTCACAAAGGCCAAGACAGGCTTGAGAGCACCTGAGGAAGACTTCAGGGCCAGACAGGTTTTCAGTTCAATTCAGTGAACCAGGAGGAGAGGGTAAAAGCCCTGCATGGGCATGCCAGCGAATGAAGACGGCACCACCCTTACCTGGCACGCTGGCCACACCCCTCTCCAGGCCGGGCCCTCCGGCTCGCACTTTATGGGCACCTCCTTCGCCCAGTGGCCCCACGGTAAACTGGAAGGGGCTTCCAGGCACGTGCTGGCCGCGATACTTGACGTTCACGGTGTGGGGGCCCATCTCCTGGGGCACGAAGCGCACCGAGTAGGCGCTGTCTTCTCCCTCGATGATTTCAGCTTCGGCCATCTTCCCCGATGGACTGGTCACTTGGGCAGTCATGGCTTGGAGGCCAGCCTCACCTGTCGGGGGGAAAAGAGCGCAGGATGGTCAGCCGGTGGATGGTGAACCTGGGCGGGCAATCCGGCCCACCTCAAGAGCCCCCCACCTCCCCCACATCAGTTCACAGCTTCAGGAAAGTGGACATGCTGCTTTTTTAACCAACAAAACATGCTTCTAGTCCTCAGGGAGGCAGCATCAATTTGGCCTGGTTTTCAGTGCTGGGGAACTTCTGCTTTGCCACGCGTGTCCTCAATTCTTTGTTGAAATACGCGTGAAATATTTCCCCCAAGAGCAGAAACGCAAACGGGCGTGAATTAGGCGCATACCAACGTCATGCATTAGTGGAATTCACCCCCAGCCGAGAGGCGGACTTTTCCCCCGGTCAAATATCGTCGGTTTTGAGACGGCTTTTAGTCAGTGCGCCGTTCTCGAGCAAAGGGAAGAAAGCGGCGGCCCCAAGAAGCGCACGTGCACGGTGGGTCTACCGACTCCCCTCCCTCGTCTTGATTTTATGACGTGCTTGTTTATTTTATTTGTTCATTTTGATTTCTCAATTCACCGCCTGCCTCTTCTTCGAGGTGGCTTGTCTGGCGCCCATCCCTCGTTTCACCTGCTGCTTTCCAAGCAAATCTCTCTCCGGGCATTGAAGTCCAGTTTTCTGGCTCCCGCTCCTTGCCGAAAAGGACTCCAGTGTTTGTTCAGCGGTTGGAGAAAACGTCCTAATTATTGGACCAGCCAGATAACTGGGAACCGTGGGGTCTGTGGCACTGTTTAATCCTCTTCTGGTCAACCCTTAATTAGCTGCCCTGGCCAGCGGATTCAGGGGGAGCTCTCAGAAGAAAGATGTTTTTTAGGATACTATCTTAAAAAGTACTTTAAAAAGTACCAACACACTTAAAAGTATTGAATCCTTCAACGACTCTCTTAAAAAAATCACTTCTCCGATCAAGTCCCAAAAAGTTTGGCAACTGCTTGGAACAGTACGAAGGACTCTCAGCAGTTTTAAAAAATACGTGCAGGTTGTAGTCGTCCTTGACATATGACCCGTCACTTAGCGACGATTCAAAATTAAGGTGGACTCTCAGAAAACTGCTTATGACCCAGCTGCAAAGTTCTGACGTTGCCCCCGCTGCGGTCACGGTGATCGCATTTTGGGTACTCAGCAGCCAGTCCTCATTTACAGCCGTTTGCAGTGCACCATAATTCATGATGGTTTTGATGAAAACCAGCATTTATTTCCAGTTTTCAGCAAAGCCGCCCCGCGGAGAACAACGGTTTGATTACAACAAAGTTTAAAAAACAGCATCTGGACTGGATTTTAAACTTTGTTGCGATGCAATTACCCTGGATGAGTGAGAGTCTTCACAGAAATGGTTTGATTAATGACTGCGGCATTCACTTTACAACCGCCACATTCGTTTAACGACTGCCGCAGAGAAGGTCATAAAATCGGGTCCGGTCACATGATAGCGCATTTGACGACTGTCATAACTTATAACCGTAATGGCCTGGCTCGATTGTGGCTGTAATTCGAGGACTACCTGTCTTTAAATTGTTCTACCCGAAACGGTTATACCGTAACATTCTGGCTTGGCCAGCGAGCCGAGCAGTTGAACCGGGAACCACTTTCAAGCTCTGAATCAGCGTTTCTCGGTCTCCGTCACTCCCCAGCCAGCCTTCCCCAGAGCCCCACGCTGCTCCGCATGGACGGAAAAAGTTCTGCCGAGGAGCCCTGGGGAGGGGGCTCAAGCCCTTCCTTGTCATCCTTCTGCTGTGGGCGGGGGGGACGGGGCCCCCATGCAGATTCAGCTTCCCTTCCTTCCCGGGTGAGGCTGGCATGCAACTCACACACCGCGTATCCCCCATGCTCCCTGCAGGTGCGGTGCCCACGCCCGCAAGCAAGCACACGGCACACTAGCAAGGCCCACGCACCCTCCTGGGTCCGGGCGATGCTGCCGAAGGAGCCAAGGCTCTCGCGGCCGAGGAACTCGCCAAAGACGTTGTGGAAGGGGTCCCCGCCCACTTGCGTGGACTCTTCCACCCGCACCTCGCGCTTGGTCTCCCCGCCACGCGTCTTGCTGATCTCCGTCCGCTCGGTGCGCGTGTAGGTGTGGCTGCTGCGTGTGAAAGTGCGGGTCAGCCGCTCCTGGGCTGAGACCATCTGGAACCAATTGCCTGTGCCAGCGGCCACAGGAGGAAGGAGGAGGGGGGAGGAGAAGAAGAGATGGAGAAGGGGAGGAAGAGGAGGATGAGGAGCAGAAGAGATGGAGGAGGGATGGAGGAGGAGGAGGAGCAGTAGAAGAGGTGGAGAAGGGATGGAGGAGGAGGAGGAGCCAGTTAGAAAGTGGGCGAAGAGGGGTGGGCTGCAAGTAGATCTCAAGGGCAACCTGGCCTGGCCGTCCTTTGAAGGCTTCACTCCGCCATGGACAAGCCAAGAAACCTGGCTAGTTCTCCTGCCTTCATGGCGGGCTCTGGAGAGCCTCCCTTTCCTGCCCTCCCCACTGCAGACAGCCACGGAGAGGACGGGGGTGACCCTTTCCGCAACCCGCCATGGGGTATTTTCGGGGCAAGAGCAGAAGAGCAGGACAGAGAAAGGCGGTCCCGTCTCGTCCCGTCCCGTCGCGCCTCGAGGCCAGGCTGGAACCGCACTCTTGCCGTTCCTAAATCTGGGAGCCCGCAGCATCCTCATCCTCATTTTCAATTCCTCCCAAAATCCGAATCCGGGAGGCTGAATTCCAGATGGAGAAGCGAGGGGAGGGGAGGGGAGGGGAGGGGAGGGGATGAGGAAGGGAAAGGAAGGGAGTGGCGGGACTTTCTTAATGTCACCTGGAAAATGTCTCCTCCCTAAAAAATCATCCAGATGCAACATTTCCTGGGCTGCACAAAGCAGTCATAAGGGAACAAAGAGCGGGGTGTGTGGGCGCAGAAACGGACGTAGGGTGCGGAGACGAGGCCGGATGCCCACCCCCGGGTCTTCTCGGGCGTCTTTGGTGCCCAGCCCAGCCAGCCCCCTACCTGGGATCTTGAGGTTCAGGTCACACGTGCTGCCCACGGTGGCGATGGAGGGTGCCTGGCGCCGGCGAGTGATGCTCTCCTTCATCCGTCCCTCTCCGGTCACCTTCACGGTGAAGGGGCTTCCTGAAAGGGGCACCAAGACTAGTGGTTATGTCGGCAGCCCGGCCCCTGCAGCGGAAGCAGAGCCCAAGGCTGTTTGATTCCCACCCACAAGAGCTGGGGGGCTCTTGAAGGAGAGGGGAGGACAGCTTCCCCAAGGGTAGGCAATGTTTTGAGGCTGGGGGCCACGCTGCACGGAGTGTCTGCGAAGAACATTATCGGTGTTCCTCATTTAGCGACCGTAATTGAGCCTGGCAGCTCCATGGTTAAGGGAAGTGCTTGCTAAGTGAAACCACGACTCTGCTTAAGACCGTTCTTCAGCTTTCCTCAACCAAGGTCATAAAATGCAAGGACTGGTCGCAGTGACTTTTTCATCACCATCGTCACTGCAAATGGTCCCTAAACAAGGACCACACTGTGCTGGCTGGGGAATTCTGGGAGCTGAAGTCCACCCATCTGAAAGTTGCCCAGACTGAGAAACGCTTGTCTAATTCGTACTCAGCTCTCAACCTGAGAGCCAGAAACCTGAAGTTCGGAGAGGGCAGGGAGGCCACCCGGCGATGCACCTGGCACGTGCTTATCCGCAAACTTGATGTTGATGATGTAATTTCCCGGCTCAGTGGGGGAGTAGGTCACTTTGCAGGTGCCGTCCTCCACGTCTTCACAGTTGATGTCCACCTTGCTGGGGCCTTCGATGGAGAGGCCGAGACCCCCGTAGCCTGGAAGGACAACCGTCAGTCAGTTCGTTCCTTCGATAAGTTTTGAATCAGCAGAGAAGCTGAACATGAACTGTGCAAGCCGCGCGACCTGGGTCAGCCCAGCGCCGCTCTCTGCATCGCACGTGGAGGCCGGTTCGGTTTCCACGTTCCGTGAGCTTCTCCTGGCTTCGTGCAAGACATCGCTCACCTGGCTGGTTTCGTCATACGAAACCGGGAAAGGGATTGCATCAAAAAGGCTGCGCAAATGCAGTCGATATTTAGTCCTCTTTGGATCAGCACAAGGAGATGAGCAAAGCTTACAGGCAGTCCTTGAATTACGGCCATTCATTTAGTGATATTCGAAGCTACGACCTATGACTGTCCTTGCAGTTGCGGTATGACCACTGCAGCGTGCCTCGGTCACCTGATCGTGATTCAGGCAGTCGGCGGCTCACATCTGTGACGGCTGCCGCGTCTCGGGGTCGGGTGATCGTCGTCTGCAACCTTTCCAGCAGGCTTCCGAAAAGCAAACTCAATGGGGGAAGATTGCCGGAAAGCCGCAAATCACAGTCATATAATGTTTTGCTCAATGACCGGAGCCAAAAGGTCGTAATATCGGGTGCAGACACGTGATGCCTCACTTAATAACTGCACCACCTAACAGTGAATTTTCTGGTTCCTACTGTAGTCATAAGTCAAGGACTAGCTTGATTTTCCTAGCTCTGCATGCCGTGTTGCTCCTGCCAAGTTGGAGGGTTGGTGGAAGATGATGGCGACCCTGCAAGAGTTGCCACAGCCTCCCTTGGCTCACCTGCGGTGCGGGTGTCCACGATGAACTCGGACATCTCGAAGGTGCGCCCTTCCACGAGCCCCTTGCCGGAGACTTTGACCTTGCTGGCGTCGCCGATTTCCGACTGTCCCACCATGATCTTAAAGGGGCTGTTGGTGACATGCTTGCCACTCTTCTTCACGCTCACCACGTGCTCGCCAACCTCCTTGGGGGTGAAGGAGATCCCTGCGGGGAGGCAGAGCAGGAGTGAGGGGGTCTCGGGGGCTGTGGGGGCGCGGCTTGCAGCGCTGGGCAGGATCAACCCGGCCAGGGGCTCTCCCATCAAAGGAGGGAAGGGAGCGCCCGAGGAATCCCGGGAGCTGCGACACTCCTTCCCACAACGGAAGAAGGGATGGATTGACTGTCCAGAAAGAAAGTGACCTAGTTTTGATTCTGTTTGGAAACCACCCCTGGATTTTGTACCTGAAACTGAAAAAAATACGAAAAAATGAAAATATACAATTACAGAAAATGAAAGAAAATATGGGCTTTGGGTGCCATCCCAGAACAACTGGGGCACCGTTTGGAGGCCATCCGCACTGACCAAGTGAGCCCCCCCCATCGGTCACTCGCAAAGGGCAGCGTTGCTGGGAAGGGCTTCCTTCCT
>JANHZU010004188.1:150032-160922 GCA_032468055.1 Acrochordus granulatus | reverse complement strand
ATGCCCCAACTTCAGATATGACCTTTAAAATATTTTGCTCTTGACTCTGTAAATAATTGCCCATCCCTGTATTACAGAATCTACATCAGTTCCTTCTGACTATACCACCAATTTCAGATTGAGGGCTGCTCATACACTACCTATACTTGGTATGACATAACTAAACAAAAGTTCAGAATCCAAAGCAAAACAGCAACTTTCCCCTTGCCAAATAGACAAATATATCTCAGCAGTCACAGACTGTTGACTGCTCTAAGCTCTGTTGGGGATGGGTGTTTGCCTAACCCATCTTTCTTTCTTTCTTCCTTCCTTCTTTCCTTTCTTGCTCCTTCTTTCCTTCCTTTTTTCCTTTCTTTCTTTTTTCTGTGATTGAAAAAATTGTTAATTATTTTGGAAAAACTCTCTGGACTTCCACTTTCAAACATTTTTAAAGGGAGTTTGCCATCTTCCACTATAAACCTTATCAGGCTGTCAATTAGACAATCAACATTTCAGATTTATTTTGGTCTCTTTGGTACAGCTGGAAAGAAATAAGATCCCACTAATGTGGGCATGCAAATATATAGTTGCAGCATACAATAAAGTGCCTAATTAGTCAGAGATGGCATTTCCTATCCATTCCAATGTGCCAGGAGGTTTAAGGGATAGTGTATGCATTTGCTTGTTTTGAATACATAGTGCTCTCTTTTACCTCCCTTCTTGATTAAATTCCACTCACATTTTGCAGACAATTACATCTGCTCCATCAGTGCTATAAAATAGGTATTTCCTCAGGGGTATGTGAAACATATATAAATCTCAGCTTCTGGTTGAGATTTGCATAGATACTGGCACACAGGTCACTGGTGCATTTAGCTTTCATTGTGACTGTGGTGAGTTTTCAAGGGTCCTCTGAGATTATGGACATTTCTGCTTAGACAGGTAGAGTACAAGTACTACGACAAATAGGACCCTACAGTATACTCACCAATGGTTTAGGTCCTAGTAATCACTTGTATAGATAAAGGAAGATCACTCTGTGCTCTCTAAATATGAACAAATATTACAGTATGGTCCTTTGTTTGGTGTATATACATTCAATTCATCCTTATGTATTGTTGCAAGTAAATAATCCTATGAGAAAAGTATCATTGTACATAACACATTGGTGTTCAGACTTGGGGGGCAGGATTGCTCCTTCTCAAAGAATTCCCCTTGTAGCAATCTTAGCTGGAAGCCATTAGCTGTGAACATCTGCCCATTCTAATGACCACCCTAGTGTACACATACCTGACTGCCCTCTAATTCAAATACCACTCAGAGGATATAAAACTTAATATCTCATGGGTAGATTACATCCAGTATTATTGATCAGCAACAGTTACCATGTCATTTGGATTTTGGAAGTAAAAACAAGAAACTGGGTTCACAAGAAGGTCACATATTGATGCATTTTAAATAAAGATGTCAGAAATATGAGTTTTTCTCCATAATAGTATGGAGATAATACTATTATATATACATAATATACATAATACTATTATATATACATAATATACATAAAAGTATTATCAATTTAGACTGTTCTCTACAAAGAACAGTCTAAATTGATAATACTTTTTTCCATAAAGTTCCTTTATGTTACCTCCTATTGTTTTTATAGGGACATCTATTGACATCTGGGTGTTCACAGACATATCACCTTGGTGGATTATTTATAAAAGTTGATTTTAAATATTTAAAACAGAGCTATTATAACACAAACCAAAGAATCAGTCTCCAGGGTAATCCTTATTTCCAAAAATGCCTTTGGGTTTCATGTAGGAAATGTAAAAAGAGATTTGAGGAAGTACAATTTTGTGCCTTGTTTGAAAAGATACCTATCTGATCAGAAAAAAAGATGAAAGATATATGCAAGCTAGAAGTTAATAGTATGCTGAGGACAGAGAAAGCTAGAAAGCAATTCCAACAGTTTGCCTTCTGGCAAATGGATGTTATGTAGCCAGTCACAAATATTGTGGCAGCTATTTTGTGAACAGAATAGTCTTTTGAATAATAGACATTTTATTTCTTTCCAGTAGCCTCAACATATTCCTTTTTAAAAAAAGGGAGGGTTCAGTTATAGATCAAAATCTCAAGCATATTACAATATAATGCACTCTAATAGAGTCAGGTAAAACCAAAGGCCAAAAAAGGAATCAAAGAATCATTAAAATTAGAATGGTTTTTAAATTAAATTCACAGCCAGAGAATGAATTATAGAAAGTAAATCCAAGATACTGCATATGTTAAAACAATCAGAGAAATAAGTAAAGAGCAAAAAGGAAAACAATACATCTTCCTATCTAAAGCAAATTTATTGATTTGCTAGATACTTAATGATATTGTAGCTATAGTGATTACAAGATATTTGGCAACCCTTCTGATATTCAAAGAGTTGTCAGTTCAAAGGAAGCTAGTGATATCCTTGTCCAGTTTTCTATTAGTATGATTCAAAAAGGAATTGTTAATTCAATTGTCATGTGAAAAGAATTCATGTGAAACAGTTTCTGCTTCCTCTACGGAGCACTGAGCAAAGTTGTTCTTAGATTTTTGGTATCTTTCTAAAACAGAAAAAAGCAAATTATTAGATCAGGTAAGGACAGAAGTTCCCCTTTGAAATGGCCAAAGAATATTTGCTTAGAATTGTGCATGAGAGAACAGTCTCTCAGGCGATTCACAGCACATCACAAAGGGATTTAGGGTAAATGGGGCTGAATGTCTGGGTTGAGAGTTTGTTGTTTCAAATCTAACCAGGCTGTTTTGGGACCAAGAAAGATCATAAAGCAAACTGAAAAAAAACCATTATATTTTAGACAAGTAAGGATCCTTTCCTTCCATGAGCACATAACATACTTCTACAAGTTCAGGGAGGCCAATGTATTAACAGAAGAGTGTAATTTAATCTAGAATTTCAGACAGTTAATCACATATGAGCAAAATCATTCCAAATTCTAATCTTATGGTTGGCACACACAATATAACATAGGTCCAAAAGTCAGAGATCTCCTTTTATTGTTTATTAAGATGAGTCTAAATAGTTATAACTATTGTATATATAATCATATTACAGACAAAGGTTTAAAAGATTGGAAAATAAGTAATGGAATATTGAGAGGTCAGATATAAAAAAAACATGGTTAGTTAAATAGATACATGGGTAGTTACCAGAAAATATCAGATAGAAGATGGAGCTTGCTGGTCAATAATTTATCTCCATCATGCTAGCCTGTTCTTCTGTTCCTCGTTAGCAGATTGTGGCTAAGAATTTTATGCTACCCAAGGAAAACACATAACCAGTAAAAATGCTGGGCTATTTTTTAGTCCAAATTCCAGGAAATAAGGAGCAAATCTGGTTGATTCCCTAACCAAAAACATACATTCAGGTATAAATACAGTATACGTTCAGTTTTTGCATTGCATATACCAAACTCTCTAAATCTGCTAATCTCTGTTAGGATTGCCCTAGTCAAAAGTCTTGATCCTTTCTTTCATATCTGGCTTTTATGTTTCTGCAGAACAAGCCAGAGAAATATGCATGGTTTTTCAGTTTTTATTTTATTTTTCAGTCCTTTTATTTATTAAATTTAATAAATTTAATTTAGACTTGTACAGAATACACATAATAAATTTATAATTTTCATAATAAAGGATCTACATAGCTCCAACTGAACCTGAAGCTCAAATACTTCAGCCACCTAATGAGATTGGAAAAATTGGAAAAGACCATGATATTGAGAAAGATTGAAGGCAAAAGAAGGGGATGGCAAAAATGAGATGATTAGGTAGCATCATTGATGTGGTGGGCATGAATTTGAGCAACATCTGGGAGACAGTGGAGGGCAGGGAGGCCTGGTGTGCTGCAATCCACGGGGTCGCAAAGACTTGGATATGACTTAGCAATTGAACAACAACAAAATAGTTCCAACAGGCTCACATCCATTTTGACCTAATTTTGTTCTTACTGATTACATATTAGATGTTACATCTCTCCTTAAAGAAGCAAAGAGTATCTCAAAGTTACATGAAGAAATAAGCCTAGGTTGCATAACAAAATTGGCCTGAAGATACTGTCTGCTCTGGAAGCATATTAGACCCTTGAGCTATTTCAGCTGTCTTCCTCTGGTCTTCTAGTCCAAAAATATCTCAGGAAAGGGTAATTTCCCCATCCATTTACAGTCAGAGTTAATGTTTCTGTCATTCTGCCCTGGAGTCTCTCTGACAATGTTATGCCTCTCTACAGTTCAAGTAAGACAGACAGAATGAATCTTGTAAGCCCATTTAATTTGAAATTCTTAATTTTTTGTACACTGTAGGATCAGATGCATACAATTACAGGCAATGACATTTTACCTTGATCCAGTGCTGGCTTCAGTCGAGTGCTCTGAGAAACTTTCATAAGAAATTAATAGAAGATGGAAAGTTTTCAGTCGTATGCAAAGTTGCTTACTTGGTAGTATTGATATGACTCAGTCTCTCACACTGGTGTGAGGGCTAGGACAGGCAGAAGCAAAAGCAGAGGACCTGAGGCCAGATAGGTCCATTACAATAAAAATGCACAAATGTCAACATTCCTCCCATAGAGAAGTAATTGGCTTTCAGTCTGATGGGATACATAGAAGAAAAAGATGTAAGATTTGAATGTTGATATTAGTATATGTATGACAAGATTATAGTTTTATAGATTTCTAGTTTTCTGTTAAAATTATGGCTTTCTTAAAATTAGTTTATGAATAGCTCTGTCTGCCTGTGTCAAGCCCCACACAACTAGGCAACACCAAGTAAGCAAGAACTGCACAAATTTCAGTAAAGTCATTTTAATACTAGTCAGAGGTACAGTAAATACAGAATCTTGGACAACATAATAAACATTTCTCAGATTTGTTTATTATAAGTTAATTAAGACAATGTCTCTGAAATGCTTCTTCCAGATTTCTCTTTACCTGAGTTAAGCTATCATTTATGATTTAAGCTTCCAACTGACTTTCACTCCTGACAGCTTATGTCTTCTGTGTTCTCATCCATTACTTCCCCAACCTGTTCCTTGAAGGCCTTGTAAGTGAAGTTTCAATTGGTGTGAGGCTTGACAACAGTTTATAGATGATTTGTTACACTTATAATCAATATTTCAGATATCTGACAAGAAATACATATCTACTTGCCAGAATGGGCTTGGAGACTTATTTTCAACCATGAACTAGGTTGAACATAATTGAACATAGTTCGTATAATAAGAGTAGCAGAGATATAGTCAAACATTCTAGAGTCCAAAGCCAGCATGGTACTTAAAACAAGTCCATTTTAAAGTTTAATTCCACAAAATCCAAAATCAATAGCATGACATGTAGTAAGGACTGCAAAAAAATTTGCAAAAGTTTCTTTAAAAAGGCAACTGGACTTTAATTAAAAGTAGTTATTGGAGACTTTTGCCTTCTATCTGGTAGGCTTTTTCAATCATCTAAAAAAACCTTCCAGATAGATGACAAAACGTCTCCAATGACATCTTGTAATTAAAGTCCAGTTGCTTTTTTTAAGAAACTTTGCACATTTTTTGCAATTTTTACTACTTATCATTACCTCAATTAATGAGAATGTTCATAGACAAATAGCAAAGCTATTATGTGTAGATAAAGATTATTATGTGTTTTAACACATTATTATGTGTAGATAAAGATCAGGATTTTCAGAAAATCTTGAGTCAAGACACAACAGCAAGTTTTTGAATAAGTTGTTCCACTGTTTGATTTGTCTTAGAAAATTAGATTTTGGAAACCAATAGAAGGCTTCTATTTGAATTCAGCTGATTTCAGAATTGATTGCAGAAACTGGACTACCCTGGATTAGCCTATTTCCAAGTAATACAGATTATTATTCCTAAATTGATTACTATTCTCAAGATGCTTTCCCAAAACATCTGGCATTATTTGACTTCTGTCCTTTGGCACTCAACATGAAGGCATCAACTGGTCATCAAATATGACTGGGGCATATTTTTCTGTCACAATTAGAATTTAGGCTGAGAGGCTTCTATGATGATTTATCAAATGCTTAGTACTAAGCCCTGATATCATCAACTCAGATTCATTTGGCTTTTGACCTAGCTTCTACTTTTCCCTCTCCTTTTCAAGAGAGGATTTCTTGGAGACAGCAAAGAAAGTAGTTCAGTTTGAATGTAGCAAGTGAAAAAGAAATATGACTGCCTAGGAGTGTATGCATAGTCATTTCATTTGTGGCATAGGAGATGACCAGAAATAGATACTGAAGCAGTTGCACAAGTCTTACAAAAGATACAGATGCTTTAACTATTTGAACAGAGATGCTTCATTTCCACTCTCTGTATTGCAAAATGCCTCTTTCAAATGTTTTCCAGAGCTGTAATATAAACTAAGATCATCTCTAGATACTAGTCTGCAGTACCTGGTATGCCAGTTGGAAACTCTGGGAGTTGCAATCCCACCATGCTCGCATTTCAAATGTCAGTCCCTTGCTACAGTAAACAGTTAGAAAGCACTGTAACTTCACTGAGGAATATTTAGGTGAGATACCCAGTCACCTGTAAGGATATGCCCCATATAGATCACGATGCATCCATAAATTGGAACATCTCCTTTAAACCATCCTTACCTAATTCATATATCATTAGATGTATGCACTTTAGTTCTAGAATTCTCAGCACAACCAAGTGACATGCAGAAAAATATTCTTAAATTCTAGACTGAGTCCATTCATTCACAGGAGATGTTAGGGTTTATCAGACAGGAAGTGCTATTAAACACAAAAACAAAACATTTTGTGTTGGGAAACAAATATTCCCATTGTATTTCTATATACCCCTCAGCAATGAGCTTTTAAATGACATCCCCAGTCTCCTCTGACTGCCTACTCCAGCTTAGTCCTGATAGTTGCTGGGTTGCTAACCAGATCCCTCTTTCCTCTCATAGCCTCAGAAACTCAGGACAACTAGCTAATATAGTTAAATCTACCTTTTATATAAAGAAAAGGAAAATGATTCTATTTCAGGAACTAAACTTCTTCCCATCCTAGAGAAGGACTAATGAACCTGAGTTGTAAAAACCAGATGATCACTAGATGGTAGCAAAGAGAGATTGAAATCTCTAACTCTCTGCTGCCTTGTCATGTCAACCCACATCTGGAAGCCATAACAGAGATATTGTTTGACCTTCAAGACAAAACCTAAAGTTATATATTACATCTCCAGTTTACATAGAATCAGACCTTTAGATATATTCTTAAAAATTGAATGTGACATATACAGTCCATACAAATGATCAGATCCAGGAATCCTATTGCTGAGAACTGGCTTTCACATGTAGAACTAACATACAGGGATAGATACAGTTTACAGGCCATTCCAAAGTGCTGAAAACTTCAGCTGTGAAAGTTTCATCATACCTATAATGCTAGATTCAAACTGCTGCAAGGTTTTCAGCTTCCTTTCCTTTATGCATCCAGCTAGATCTATATAGCAGCAATTTAACTAGAATAAAATATTGTCTACTTGAAAATATGGCTGCAAGGTGCACCTTCCTGCAAGAAAATTTAGCAGGGGCATCATTGTTCAGATTGCTGGCACCTGGCTGTTCATTATTTAACACAGCCCAATCAGAGCAATGGCAAAAATGAGAATCAATTTTGGAATAGATAAATGCATTAGACTCTGGGCATGTGTAAACCTAACATTATCCAGCTGCACTACAGACATTAAAGAATTATAAAATCCAGCTCTGGCAGAAATTCAAGACTCTGAAAATGTAATGTCCAATGGACCTATTTAGTAATTATAGAGATAAAACAATCAATCACCTTTGTACCTCTACACCATTTTTTTTAAAAAAAGAAAAGCAGCAGCAAAGGAATTGCATCTTTAGTATAAAAGGATCTCTTCCATGTGAAAATACTTGCTCTGCTATGTGTTCCTCCTAGCATGATCCACCTGGGTGATTTTGGGCCAGTCACTGTCTTGAGCTCTATACTGGGAAATCGAAAAATGGCTACTAACCTAGCATCATGTTTGAATATGATCCACAATTTCAGTAATGAACTTTCATCCTGCAATGGAATAATCAGAGCTGATTTCCTCCTTTTTGTTTGCTGTGATATTTGATGGAATAGTCAGAATTATTATTATTGTTTAAATGAGCAATTATATATTCTGCCATCCAAATCAAATTTCTCTGAAACGCTGTTGATGCTTTAAAGGACTTTTATCTCTGAATTCACTGATACAAGTACTCCTTGTTGCTGTTGTTCAGTCAGACAGTCGTGTCTGCCTCTTCACGACCCCATGGATTGTAACAAGCCAGGCCTCCCTGTCCTGCACTGCCTCCTGGAGTCCACACAAGCTCACACCCATCACACCGACTATGCTATCTAACCATCTCATCCTCTGTCATCCCCTTCTCCTTTTGCCTTCAATCTTTCCAGCACCATGGTCTTTTCCAGTGAGTCTTCTCTTTACATTAGGTGGCCAAAGTATTTGAGTTTCAGCTTCAGTATCTCTCCTTCAAATGAAGAATCAGGGTTGATTTCCTTTAAGACTGATTGATTTGATCTCCTCGAAGTCCAAGGGACTCTTAAGAGTCTTCTCCAGTACCAAAATTCAAAGGCATCAATTCTTTGGTGCTCAGCCTTCCTTATGGTCTACATCTCTCACAGCCATACATTACTACTGGGGAAATCATAGCCTTGATTATGCAGTCCTTTGTCAGCAAGGTGATGTCTCTGCTTTTTAACATGCTGTCTAGGTTTGCCATAACTTTCCTTCCAAGGAGCATCTTTTAATTTCATGGCTGCAGTCACCATATGTGGTGATTTTGGAGCCAAAGAAAATAAAATTTGTCACTGCTTCCATTTCTTCCCCTTCTAATTGCCAAGACGTGATGGGACTGGTTGCCATGATCTTAGTTTTTTAATGTTGAATTTCAAGCCAGCTTTTGCACTCTTCTCTTTAACCTTCATCAAGAGGCTTTTTAGTTCTTCACTTTCTGCCATTAGAGTGGTATCATCTGCATATATGAGGTTGTTGATATTTCTCCCAGCAATCTTAATTACAGCTGGTGATTCATCCAGCCCAGAATTTTGCATGATGTACTCTGCATATAAGTTAAATAAACAAGTTAACAATATACAGCCTTGCTGTACTCCTTTTCCAGTTTTGAACAATCTGTCGTTTCATGTCCAGTTCTAACTGTTGCTTCTTGACGAGCATAGAAGTTTCTCAGGAGACAGGTAAAGTGATCTGGTACTCCCATCACTTTTAAAATTTGCCACTGTTTGTTGTGATTCACACAATCAAAGACTAGCATAGTCAGTGAAGCAAAGGTAGATGTTTTTCTGGAACTCCCTTTTTTCCATGATCCAGCGAATGTTGGCAATTTGATCTCTGGTTCTTCTGCCTCTTTGAACCTTGCTTGTACTTCTGGTCGTTCTTGGTTCACATACTGCTGAAGCCTAGCTTGTAGTATTTTGAGCATAACCTTACTAGCATGTGCAATGAGTGCAATTGTATGGTAGTTTGAACATTCTTTGGCATTGCCATTCTATGGGATTGGAATGTAAACTGACCTTTCCCAATATTCTGGCCACTATTGAGTTTTCCAGATCTGTTGGCATATTGGGTGCAGCACTTTAATGGCATCATCTTTTAGGATTTTAAATAGTTCACCCGGAATACTGTCACCTCCACCAGCTTTGTTGTTAGTAATGTTTCCTCAGGCCCACTTGAGTTCACACTCCAGGATGTTTGGTTCTAGGTCAGCGTCCACACCATCATGGTTATCAGGGACATTTAGATCTTGTATACGTCTTCTGTATATTCTTGCCATCTCTTCTTAATCTTTTCTGCTTCTATTAGGTCCCTACCATTTTTGTCCTTTATCATGCTCATCTTTGCACAAAATGTTCCCTTGATATCTCCAATTTTCTTGAAGAGCTTTCTAGTCTTTCCCAGTCTATTGTTTTCCTGGATTTCTTTGAACTGTTCATTTAAGAAGACCTTCTTATCTCTCCTTGCTATTCTCTGGAAATCTGCATTCAGCTGGGTATATCTTTCCCTTTCTCCCTTGCCTTTCACTTTCCTTCTTTCCTCAGCTAAAGGAAAAGGCTTTGTAAAGCCTCATCAAACGGCCACTTTGCTTCCTTGCATTTATTTTACTTTAAGATGGTTCTAGTAGCTACCTCTTGTACAATGTTATGCACCTCTGCCCATAGTTCTTCAGGCACTCTGTCTACAGATCTAATCCTTTAAATCTATTCCTCACCTCCACTGTATATTCCTAAGTGATCCCACTGAGGTCATACCTGAATGGCATAATGGTTTTCCCTAGTTTCTTCAATTTCAGCCTAAATTTTGCAATAAGAAGCTCATGATGTGAGCCACAGTCAGCTCCAGTCTTCTTTTTACTGTCTTCTCCATCTTTGGCTGCAAAGAATATTGACCATCTGGTGATGTCCATGTGTAGAGTTGCCTCTTGGGTTGTCGGAAAAGTGTATTTGTTATGATCAGTTTATTCTCTTGACAAAACTCTGTTAGCCTTTGCCCTGCTTCATTTTTAACTCCAAGGCCAAACTTTCCTGTTGTTCCAGTTATCTTTTGGCTTCCTACTTTAGTCTTCCAATGATGAAAAGGGCATCTTTTTTTGGTGTGAGTTACAGAAGTTTGTAAGTCTTCATGAGGTCAACCTCAGCATCTTCAGCATCAGTGGTTGGGGCATAGACTTGGATTACTGTGATGTTGAAGGGTTTGTCTTGGATTCGAACTGAGATCATTCTGTCATTTTGGAGATTGTATCCCAGAACTGCTTTCCCCACTCTTTTATTGACTATGATGGCTACTCCATTTCTTCTCAGGGA
>JANHZU010004188.1:138736-149932 GCA_032468055.1 Acrochordus granulatus | reverse complement strand
GGGGACATTTAGATCTTTCTTGTAGAGCTCTTCTGTGTATTCTTGCCATCTCTTCTTAATCTCTTCAGCTTCTGTTATGTCCCTACCATTTTTGTCCTTTATCATGCTCATCTTTGCACAAAATGTTCCCTTGATATCTCCAATTTTCTTGAACAGATCTCTAGTCTTTCTCAGTCTATTGTTTTCCTCTAACTCCTCACTTTAGGACCATTCAAAGTTATGATGGATCTCCCCAGGTCAACTTAGAACCCAGATTCAAAGTTCCAAAAGCTTCCCTACCCCACTCCACAGTCACAAGAATACATTTCGGGCACTTGGCAGCCAGCCTACATTTACAGCCATTTTCAGCATTCTGGTCTCAGATATAGTCATCAGTCAAGGACTACCTGTATCACCCTCCAAAATTTGGGCTTATTAAACACTTGGACTCATTCAAAGTCACTTATTTCTTACAGTTACTGCTTGAGGCACTTTGCTTACTTGCCAGTGTATTTCAGGATTAAAGTAATTTCAAGCATGAACTGTCATAATTTTCAAACTATCTTCAGTAAGTAATCCATATGTCTACAAGATATAATTTGTATAACCAGTAACCTGAATCAGGATTATTTTTCCATAGAAAAAAAACAAAAGAATAAACTCAAAATACTGTAACAAAAAAATCTATACATAAGTTCTTTAGTTTTTTTAATCATACTATAATATATAGTATAGTATGTAAGTGATTATATAGTATAGTACTATATAAGCAATCGTTTTTATGAGAGAAACCATTTGTTAGCAAAACTAAAGTACACAGGATTATTACTTTCAATATTGAAAAGCTACCTACTGTTTGGTAAATAGAGAATTTGCAACAGCGATGCTATAAAACTCCAGGAAGCAGCAATAATAAATGTAGAATAAATCATCTATCATTATTTTAATTTATGTTTTTTTATTATTCCAATTATATCATTTGACATAAGAGAAGAAGATCGCAGCAGGACTGGAAAGGTTTTGTTACACAGAGCAGCTGTTTCACCCATCCCTCACACAAACTGCACTCAATTAAGTAATGGACTCTAAAGCCACCTATTCTGGAAAACTCAGATGAAAGAAGTATAATAGAAGAATGAAATAAAAAAGCAGGAAATTTCCTAAGTCTGTACCTGAAAGTTTTTTTTTTGGGGGGGGGGGTTCAGTATCATTCTGGTTTGAAGGGAAATCAAATCTTTAAACGCCATACCTGGGACTTGAGTCCACCATGAAAATGATAGAGCATTGAACAATATTTCCTTACTCGAGAAATCATTTTGCTTCTCTTGTTCAATTTATTTTTTTTATATTTTTTAATTAATTTTCAACAACATAGAAGAGCAAAAAAACACAACATAAAATACACAGTAGAAGAATACATAGCAACAAATAAAACAATATACAGAATCCAGCACAAAACAAAGGAAAAGGAAAAAAGGAGGAAATGGAAAAAAAGGGGGAAAGGGAAAAACAAATCCTCTTTCATGTAACATTCCCAACTTAAGTCTGTATGGATATCCTTCCACAACACACATTCCTCTCTTACATTCTAATCTGATTAACATTAACTATATGTTATCCACCTTATATTACCATCCATTTTTAACTATAATATGCATTTCTGTTCTAATCAAACTACAAACTATATGTATGTTACATTATGCACTTTCATTCACTTTTTACTTGTATTACACATTCTCTATCAGCCTAGTCATGAACATATTACTATCTTAATTGATATATCAATTATTTAATATTTCTAATCACTTTTTACACAATATTTCTTAGAATTATATAAATTTTAATTCTTAGTCATCTAGTCGAGCTACAAAAATTTCTTTGGTGAATTTCTACAGCAGAAGGTCCTGGAATGGTTTCCAAACATCCCAAAATTTCTCTAAGTTATTATCCTTCAGAAGGACAGTTAGCTTTGCCATCTCCACCAAATCAATTAGTTTTAAAAGCCATCCATCCACTGTAGGAATCCTCTCTTCTTTCCACATATACCAATTTTGCTGCAGATATTATATACAAAAACAACTCTCTATATTGTTTCTCAAAATGTTTGCCCATTATACCTAAAAACAAAAACTTCAGGCTTCATTAATACATCTACAATTTTTTGCATAATCTGTTATATTTAGCCAATATTTTTAAACTTCTTTACATGTTCACCACATGTGGTAAAATATACATGGAGATTGGGCACATTTCTGGCATTTACTAGATGATCCATTGTACATCCTGGATAATATATCAGGGAATAGATGCAACCTGTACATAATTTTATAAACATTCTCTTAAGACCATAATTCAAAGTAAATTTTACTCCATTGGACCACACATGTTCCCATTGTTCTAACATAGTATTATAACCAAATTTGGCCTATTTAATCACAGACTCCTTCACATATTCATCTTTAAGATTCAGTGTCAGCAGCATTTTATACATTTTTGTAATTCAATGATAATTTCCAGTACACAAAATTTGTTCCAGCTCCAGCTTTTCTTGAGCAAAAACATAACTTTTTTTATCCAACTTAAACCTTTCAAAAATTTGATTGTACATAAACCAGTAACATATGAAACCTTTACTTACAAGTTCTTCTCTTGACATTAATTTAGGTCCTCCAACAACAAAAATTAAGATAGCTGCATAAGTCATCCATTTAGTTTTTTTGGTCATTTCCCTCCTGTAAAAAGCTTCATGTGGAGAAAGCCACAATAGAATCTTTGGCAGCAAAGTCCCTCTGTATCTATTCCACAATCTGATGAGAACACGTCTAACAAAGTGATCTCTCAGTAATAGATTAATTTTAAATTTTTCATACCACAAGTACACACACCACCCAAAACCCCAGTCATGACCTTCAAGTTCCAAGAGCCATGTGTTTTCTAAAGTAATCCATTATTTCAATCATAGCAGAGAGCAAGCATTGTAGTAGAGTCTAAAGTCAGGTAATTCCAAACCAGCTCTTTCTTCAGCTTCTTGCAACAGTTTCAATCTTATCCTTGGTTTTTTGCCTTGCCATATAAATTTAGAAATATCTTTTTGCCATTATTTAAATATGGTATCCTTAACCAAAATCAGTATCATCTAAAAGAAAAGTAACATTCTGGGTAAAATGTTAATTTTAATGACAGAGATTCTACCCATCAGAGACAATTGCAATTTACTCCATCTGTCGATATCACACTTGATCTCCTGGCAAACCTTATATAATTATTTTGAAACAACATACAATTCATAGTTGTCAACCAAACTCCCAAATATTTGACATTTTTTCAATCTTGAAACCAGTTTTATTAATCAAAATTTATTTTTCTTTCTCATTTATGTTTTTAACTAACATTTTTGTCTTCTCTTTATTTTCAAACCTGCCAGTTTACCAAACTCTTTCAACTTTCCCATCACAGAGTCTATATCAGTTATGGGATCTTGCAACACCAACACCATATCATTAGCAAAGGCACGTACCTTGAAGTTTTGGTTCCTCACTTGGAGACCTTTTATCTTAATCTCTTGTCTAATATCTGACAATACCTATCTCTGCGAAGGACTTCCAAAACCAAAATAAACAACAGTGGAGATAAGGGACATCCCTGACACATTCCTTTCTGAATTTCACAAGGTTTAGACAATTCTCCATTTACAATTATCTGCATCTTCTGTGGTACATAAATTAATTTCAAATTCTGCAAGAAGTTCTGTGCCAAGTCCATGTTCTATGCCATTTTAATCATAAAATCCCAGTTCAATTTATCAAAGGCCTTTTCCCCATCTAAAAATATTAAAGCGCTCTGTTTCTCAATACATTGTTGAAAATGTTCTATAATATCTAAACAACTCTCATGTTATCGGCCACACTGATCTTCAGATATATAGTCTTTTAATACTTTCTTCAATCTCTCAGCCAGAATTTATCTAACAGTTTATAATCATTTTTAAGAAGTGAAATCAACCTATAATTCTTAGTTGATGTAAAATCATGTCCCTCCTTAGGCAAGAGGGCAATACTAGCTTCCTTCCAAGGGTTTGGCATAGGCGCACCCTACATAACTGAATTCATCAGATCTTTCACGGGTAACAATATTTGGTCTTCAAAACATTTATAATACAAATTGGGCAAACCATCTGGGCCCAGTGCTTTTGCCATCTTGCTGCTCTTGATAGCTTCTACTATTTCCATGATCATTATCAGACCATTAAAGATATGCTGTTATTCATATTTCAGTTTAGGGAATTTTTTATTTTTTAAGTAAGAATCTGTCTCTTCTTCTGAAACAACACTCCTATGAAGATTAGAATAATAATTCCAAATGGCATTTTGTAATCTTGTATTTTCTGTTAATATGGTCTCCCCTCTCAAATTTCTGTAATATATTTTTTTTTTCCATTTGCTTCCTCAGTCTATAAGCTAATCATCTCCCTGGTTTGTTAGCATGTTCAAAATATTTCTGCTTTATGAATTCCAATTTCATTGTTAACATAGACATCTGTTGCTGAAGCATTTTTTATCTGATTAAGTAATTCCCATCAGCAATTTTTGTAATTCTTCTTCCTTCTCCTTGATTCTATTTTGCATTTTGTCCCTTCTCTTCTTTAGGTCCATATTATACTGTATAAAATATCCCCTCATTGCTTTTTTTACTTGCATTCAAAACTGTGTTTAAATCCGTTCCCTTATGCAAATTGTGGACAAAACATTTAAGATTTTCTTGCAGTCCTTAACCACTTGTTCTTTTTGTAAAATAGATTCATTTAATCTCCATCTCAAGAACCAAGGTTTAGATTTAAAAAACAGTACAATTGGATTATGATCTAAGGAAGTTTAAGTAAAATGTTCACTTCTGAAATATTTGTTAATAAATTCTTTGTAACCCATTAATTCTTGAAAAGATTTATGCCATTCTGGAAAAAAGTACTGTATAGTCCTTTGTTGATCCATTTTTAAATCTCCAAGCATCCACCAAGACCAAGTTATCTATAATATCAAAAAAAAAAAGACTTTGGCAATTTATCTTGAGTCACCCTTATAGTTTTGTTGGCAAATCTATCAAATTGTAGAAATACTACACCATTCCAATCTCCCAACATATGCCAACTTTGATATGAAAATACAAAAACTTGAGCCCACAAATGTAGAAAAAAATAGCTTTTTCTTGATGAGGGACATATATCCCTACTACAATTGAGTTCATTCTTTGAGATTCTGTTTGAACAATCACATATCTTCGGTGGTTAGCTGACAACAATAGCAGTGATTGTAAATGTGATTTAATATAAAGTGCCACTCTATTACTTTTTTTTGATGGGCTAATATAAAAACTTTTCCCAAAAATTGTTTTCCAAATATTTAATATCCTTTTTCTTTATACGGTTCTCCTGCAAACAAATCACATCTTGATTTAATTTACATAAATAATGATTATTTTTCTTTTTTGGGAAAAATTAGACCCATTAAGTCTAAAGTAGATAAGTACTTTCCATTTTAAGAACTAGTAATAATGCCCAAACCTGAAGCTATGGTTCCCATTCCCAAGCCTGCTCATCTTGGATTGTTTGTTTCCTGGTAAGTCTGGTTTGGGTTACCAATCTCTGTTCCCTTGGGACTTGCTGTAATTCATCCTTATATTGGCCAAAAAATCTGCTGCTTTCTCTACAGAATTTAATCTAAATCTTCTGGTGGTAATTAAAAATCACTCCTTCTAATATTTCCCATCTAAACATTATGTTATTCTTCTTTAAAACTTTTGTTAAAAGCATTTAGTCTTTCTCTTCCTCAAAAATTTTACTGGAATTTCTTTCAATAAAATTATTTTCCTTGCATGGTAAATTTAAGTTGAAAGTGTTTTTGTAATATTTGCTGTTTAGTGGAAATTCTCACAAATTGAATTATTACATCCCTGGGAATGTCTCTTAGCTACCAGGGGGGAGTTAAGCCTGTAAGCTTTGTCTGCTTCATTTACCATCTGTGATATCTCCCAGTCTAAGAAGCCTGCCAAAGCATCCGCAGTCATTTCCTTTAAATCTTTATTTTTTTTTATTTGCTCTGGGAGTCCCCTTAGTCTAAGAAGAGTGTCTTATTGTCTTAATTCAAGCAAAATTTGGGCATTTGCAGGTTTTTCAGTTAACAGCTTTGTTTCTTCAACTCTTGTATGAAGTTTCCAATTGATCCTGCATCCATTTAAATTCAGCATTAAGTTGATTCATCTTTTGATCAATTTTAGAGTCTAGCTGCTGCTCCATTTTTTTCTGTTTTTCCTTTCAATCTTTTCATAGTTGATTCCATTTTTTAGTTCAATCATTCAGTTTCCCTTCCATATTTTCATTATTTTTTTTAATCTCCTCCAAAATCTATCTCATATTAAAATCACCTGAAGTTCTATGTACCTCCTTTTTTGGAGGCATTTCGCTTCTATGTAATATATATGAAAAAGTAACAAAAAAAGAAAGGCAGAGTTCTTAAAATCCTTCAGTCCAAACAGTAATCCAAATATTCAAACATCATCATATGCAGTTATTATCAGTCTTCCAGCAGACACAGTACTGTGAACTTTCTTCCAAATAGTCAAAACAAAGAAGGTAAAAGATGGCTTCTTGCAAAAATGATGCAGTTCATAAAATTCACAGTCTCAAAATACTGCCACATTCGCAAATGTCTTTTTTGCAAACAATTTAACAAATTAAATGCAGGAGCCTTGCTCAAATCACATAATAGTTCAAAGTCTGGAGGTTGAGCCATGGCAATTGGACTTTAGGAGTATACAAGCCTCTGTCTCAGTGTATTGGTGGGCTTGAAAAACACAGGTATGTGGTGTTTTCCAAATATCCATTTTAGCTTCTCCAATACACCAGCCATTTAAGGAATAACAAAGTTTTTCCACTGTCTCTGAGACTCTGAGTCTCAGCTGATTCTGCCATTCTTTTATTGGATCTAGAAGTTGATTTAATAAAGGCCCAATTTGGATATCCATGGGCCTTAAAAGCTGTCCTCAGGTGCCTGTTTTATTTCCTTTTGGCATCCATGAAGGTGGGGATGGTTTCTGTCCTGTAGATCAAACACCAAATCATAAAGATCAAACACAAAAACATAAGAAGAGCAATGGTAGTATATATAATCCAGTGCAGTGAGGAGTATTCATTTGGTTTGGAGAAACAAAACAGCCTTTACACAAGAGGATGGCCCAGCACAGGAGAAGCAACACCACAGGACCAGAATCAGCAGTTTATCTTCATCTGAAAGAAAAAGAACACTCATTTGAAGACAATAATATTCACATTTTGGACAGGGAAGATAGGTGGTTTGAGAGAGTGAAGGAATTCATCTATTCCAAAGTGGAAAATCCATTAAAATAAAGATGGAGGCCTGAGACACAACTTCTTCCCCATTTTTCATGCTGCTCTTTCATTTGTCCCAGGAAGAATAAGACTGCTTCACAAGTTCACCAGGGAGATCGCACTTAATGACTCACTTGAGGATGAGTAAGGGATTTAAGAGTTAAACATCTACATCCCAAAGACAATCTATCTATTCACATCTCCTAGTGTCCATCTAATGGGCCTAATCAGGTTAAGTGAAAAATGTACCCACCTGGGAGACATATATGAGGTACCCTAACCAACTTTCTCAGACTGAAGAAGCTCCTTGGATAAGTAGCAAAGAAAATAAGTCCAGTTGCCATGACTCAACCTCCAGACAATTCTACATGGATGACAGAATCTTCATTGAAATAATTCAGAGGTTGTTTTTCTGTTCCTACCTTCTTGCTGATTAACGATCTGTCTGCAAATCTTTCCATCAGTAAATTCCAAAATATTGTGATTGATTATAGCGGAACCAAATTATAAATCCAAACAGAGATAGGTTATTCGTGATCTCAATGTATTCCAGATGAAAAAATAACAAACATAAATAAAAAAAACTGAGACCAGGATGACACTGCTAATTAAAAAAGTACTGGTTGGACTACAATGCTTCCCTTTACTCACCAACAAGCAACCACCCAATTTTGGAAGGTCCATATCCCACTTCAGTCAGGTAATCACTTGCTGTCCAAGAGGCAATTCCCATGAACTCTTTATATTCTAGGAGTTTCACCAGCTCAGTCACAGCCAAGCTGATCTGCCTAGTGTTTTTGAGTTTAGGCTTAACACCTAAATTGATTGCAATGCCATGCCTACTGGGGGGAAACTTTTCTCCAATTTCTGAATAGTCACCATTTCAAAAAAAGAGAAAAAATACAAATAAACTGAAGATAAGTTATGAATAGTTCCTGACACCTATATTTAGTAAATATGCAGGTGTTCCGAAGGACTGTTACAAAGATGGAAAATATATATGTCAATATACATATCAGTAAAAATATAGTTAAAGTTACTGTCCCCTGAGTTTGTTCATTTATTAGATTTGTATAGCCACCCATTCCATATCAGTAACTCTGGGCAACTCATATCAATTAAATCAATAATAGTTGAACAGTATTCAAGTCCAGCATATTAATAAATTCAAAATGTAACTATTTATATTTGCCGTATCTACTAGCGTACATGTAACAGTGTCCGTGTGCCTTTGGCATCTGGTCATGCCAGCCACATGACCATGGAAGCATCCTCAGATGAACGCTGGCTCTTCGGCTTAGAAATGGGGATGAGCACTGCACCCTAGAGATGGTCACGACTGGCAGGGTAACCTTTACCTTTACTAGTGTACTTAGTTTTTTTTATATATTTCCCTTTAATTAACATAGTTGTTAATCTAAATCTTTAAACTTTTTTCATTGTTCTTTCATTCTTTGATACATATATTTCCTTAATACAAGCTTAAATGTTTCTTATATAATTATTTTTTCCAATGTACTACTACATTTGTATTCAATTTTCAGTTGTATACCTTCTTTTCTGACTCGTTTTTTACAGATTTTTGATCCAGGAAAGCTGAGCAGTGATGGACCATCCATTCCACCAAAAAGTCCATTGGAAACACAAAATACAAATTTTTCTCATGGAATCTGTGGCCGAAGTATTTTATGTCTTACTAAACTATAAGGGTAATGCATATATATTTCCCATTCCACACTAACAGTGCACTGGATATCAGCATGCTGAAAGGCACTAATAATCTGTTTTGGCCACCATAAATAGATTTAAATGTACTGACATTTTGTCTGTATCAGACCATACTCAATTATAGCACATTCATGCCATTTATAGAATGTTTTACATATTCTAGTGAGACAACTTTGTAAAATAGGACAACATCAATTGTATTATAAACGCCTAGAGAGGAAAGGCAAGGCAGAAGATTTCATAGAAAACCCCCTCCTAACGCAAATTAAGGCATCCAAATGAAGGCAAAGAGAATACTGTCCAGCCTCTACTTGCACAAATCCAGTAAAGAGGAGCCCAATCCTTTTCTAATTGGTTCCACTGTTAAAATGCTGAAACATAACTCCTTTGTTCCATTTCCTGAATTCTGAAATAGTAGAGAATAGGTCTTGAATTTTTTTCAAATTTTTGAAGAGTCCTCTGTTCTACTTTTCTTTATTCAAGGGTTTTCCCAAATCTTCCAATCTCTCTTTATATGTTTTTGGTTCCCTGGTCATCTTTATTACCTTTCTCTGAACTTGTTCCAGTCTGACTCAGTCTTTCTTACAGCAGGGTGTCCAGAATTGGATATAACATTCAAGGTGGATTCTGTTCAAAGTAAATAAATGTGGAACTATTATTTCACATTACTTTTCAAAATGTAATATTTTTATGGCTGATGAGCTTTGATCCAGGTTTTTCACAATATATTCACATCTGAAATCCTCAAAAATCTCTGATTAACTTCCTCATATACAGGAAATTATGCTTGCAACAGAAGCATGTGCTTAATTACCCATTGGATTAAATGGGACTTAAGTTTACCTGGAATCTATCACTATCTCCCCTTACTTATAGAGGTTTTGGGATTGCAACTTCTAGGAATTCTAATCAATATGTTCACTCATGATTTAACTTGATCTGTAAAAAAGGCTACTATGATTTACAGGCCCTCCACGGAGGACCTGTATCTTATGAGGAAAGGGCAGAGAAGATATCTGCAGACTCCATACACTCTGGACATAAATTGTTGAACTTCTTCCCTCTGGACAGTGCTATAGGGTATTGAACACCAAAACAACCAGACACAGGGTAGTTTTTCCCCTTGTGCCATCATTCAGCAGAATATTACACTCATGCTATATTACAGGACACAGCAATTACTATAGTGCAAGGAATTTTAAATTAATCTGGAAGTTCTAACATACTTATCAATAGATTGTGGTTCTAATTCTATATTTTGCTTTATTTACTTTTCTTCTTGCTGCAAATTTTGATACACATTTTTCTGTTTGAGTACATAGATTTAATCTTGTTTGTGTTATTATTTTATTTACTGTTGTCTTGCAAGTACATTGAGAACTTCTGTACCAGAGTCAAATTTCTTGTGTGACTAATTATGCTTGGCCAATAAAGTATCTATATTCAATAAACTATGATTTAGTGTGCATCCGGGGCCATGGATTTAAGATTAAGTGAAAAAACAGAGGCTCTGGCCTGGTTCATGAATAATTTCAAGCAAGAAAACCATATTATTGCTAAGCACATTCATGAATAAGTCCTTTATCTCATCAAAACAGAAAAAAGGCCTAGATATTTGTAAAGTATGACAATAATAATTAGCATACTTTAAATAATAGCACAGTCCATCTCTGTGTCTTCTTTCCATGCTCAGTCTGTTTTGAAATGTTACATTTATCTGGCAAACTCAAGGTCATTGCTCTTCCTAGAGTTCTTTCTTTTAAAAACATATTTAGAATAGAAAAGCCATTAAAATAGAGGATGTCCTCAATTTATTGAGGCCATCTTTGTGCATCTATAGACTCTTTGGTAATAAGAATGATTAAACTGGATTGGATTAATCAACTCTATATACAGTGGTGCCTTACAAGACGAGATTAATCTGTTCCGGAAGAATGCTCTTAGCGCAAAATGCTAGTAAAAAGAAACGCAGTTTCCCATAGGAAACAACGGAAAGTCAGATAATCTGTTCCACACCTCCAAAAATATTCAACAAAAAATCATTTTCAACAGAATTTGAGGTAGAAGTGATTGTCCCTAACATCTGAAACAAGTAACCATGATTAACA
>JANHZU010004188.1:108587-119009 GCA_032468055.1 Acrochordus granulatus | reverse complement strand
TTGCCTGAAGGGGAAATACAGAGCGCGCTTACTGATGACGTGCAAGGTTTGGCACGAAGTTTCCTCGTCTCGTGAGTTGCGGCTCGTCTAGCGGAATATTTTTTTAAAATTTTTTGCTCGTCTTGCAAGTTTCTCGCCCTGCGAGTTACTCGTCTTGTGAGGCACCACTGTATTCTGAAAAGCTGAAAAATCAACTTTCAGCAAATTATCCTGCATCTGTGTGTAGAAACCTACAGAACATCATTGGCTACAGAAGTCCATCATCCTCTGTTGAAGAAAGCCATCAAGTAGCAGAGGACCTAAATGTGTTCTATGGCAGGTTTAAGAAACAGCCACCATTATCTAATGCTAAAACCCCACCTCAGTCACATTAACAGTAGAAATAACCACTGCAATCACATCCATCCCTCCTGGGCTCTCATCTCTTCCAGGTCCCTTACACTCCTCTGGGAACCCTACCTTTGGTGATTCAAGAAAAGGATGTACAGCATTTCTTCCAGAAACAAAAAATCAGAAAAGCACCTGGAGTGACCCCTTATTGCCTGAAAACCCATGCAACACAATTGGCCCCTATCTTCACACAGATTTTCAATAGATCACTGGAGCTGTGCTATGTATCTTCATGCTTCAAATGTTCTACTATCATCCTTGTTCCTAAGAAAACCTCCATCAGTGGACTGAATGATTACAGACCCGTAGCCTTAATATCTGTAGTTATGAAAATCTTTGAAAAGCTATTGTTAACCCATCTGAAAGCAATCACAGATCAACTGTTAGACCCTCTGCAATTTGCCTATTGGGCAAATAGTTCAGTAGATGATGTTATCAATATGTCACTGCATTATATCCTGCAATACCTTGACTCTCCAAAGACATATGTTAAAGTTCTTTGTGGACTTCAGCTCAGCGTTTACCACCATCATCCCAGATATTCTTCACTACAAGTTCAATGTACCTGTCCATACATGTAAGTAGATTAACAGCTTTCTAACAGATAGGAAGTAACAGGTAAGGCTAGAAAAAAACTACATCTAGTACTTGGACAATTAGTACTGATGCTCCTCAAGGTTGTGTATTCTCTCCACTACTTTTTTCCCTCTACACCAATGACTGCACCTCTGGAGACCTCTGTCAAAATTGTGAAATTTGCAGATGATACAACAATCACTGGTCTCATTAGAGATGGAAATGAGTCTGCATACAGATGGAGAGTCAGTCAGTCAGTCTTGTGTTGTCAGAACAACTTACAATTGAATACACTTAAAACTGTGGAAATGACAGAAGATTTCAGGAGTCCTCCTATTTCTCCTCACTTACCGTACTGAACAACACAGTATCAGCAGTATGGTCCTTTAAGTTTCTGGGTTCTATAATCTCCAAAGACTTGAAATGGATAGGTAACATTAACACCATTATGAAGAAGGCACATCAGAGGATGTACTTCCTATGTCAACTCAAGAAATTTAACTTGCCACAAGAGCTGCTGATACAGTTCTACAGAAGAATCACTGAGTCTGTCCTTTGTACATATATAACTGTCTGGTTCAATGCAGCAACCATGCAGACAGGTATAGACTCCAATGTAGTCAAGATCACAGAAAGAATAATCACAGCTAACCTGCCCTCCATACAGGTCAAGAAAAAGGTGGAGAAGATATGTGCAGACCTTCACACCCTGCACATAACTTGTTTCAACCTCTTTCCTCCAATAGACAATACAGGGTATTGCATACCAAAACTACCAGACACAGAGTTTTTCCCTCAGCCATTATACACATAAATACTTGATCCATGATAGATCACAAGGGCAAAGAATTCCAAAGTCACCTATATGTGTGTACATATTTACTCTAATTCTAAACTTATAATATTCCTTCTATGGGCTGCATATCTACTGCTGCATACCTAACTAAATATTTGCTTATGTTACCAACTTATACTGTTGTCTCGCAAATATATTGAGAGCCATTGTACCAAGTCAAATTCCTTGAACGTCTAAACATGCTGGGCCAATAAAAGTATTTGTATCTGTATGTTGCTCTGTAGAAGAGAGGTATCATCTGAGAAGGTTACTCTTCAGGATGTTTGTAGATGGCATGGTCTTAGAGTAAGGACTCTCAACAAAATTTCTCTCCTGAATGTTATCTTTCAGAAGATAGCATATTCCATCTGCAAAAAGTGGTCACATAGCCTTCAGATGCTCATCAGTCTTCCAGAAAACTTTGTAGATTTCAAGAAATAGTGGATGCTTCTGAATATAATGGTTTTCAGACCTCTCAATAAAGTATTTTTCAAGACACTTTTCACTTCAAGCGATTATTCACAATCACAATTATCTTTTGGAATATTTTGAGCAAAATAAAGATAACAGTCCAATTTCTAAATACTGCCTGCAAGAGTTGGTTCTCAGGCTGATATTCAAGCAAGCATTATGTAGAGAGCAAACTGCAGATTTCCCCATTATCAGTGAAGACAGCTGCCTCCTCTCTGATAAACCATAATGCTATGAGAAAAAGACTTAAGAAGTCTCTGCCTTAATGACCTTGAGATATCTTTGTTCTAAATTGAAAAGTAGTTTTTTGTTCGAATTTTTAAACCTCTATATTTTCATCTTAAATAACTCTTGCTGGAGAGAACTCTGTGAATTTTCACTTACGGAAAAATCACTTTCCGTTTGGACAATCACCAAAGGCATAACATTGCCACAAAAATTTAAAAAGCATTTAAAAAGTAATAGTAAAATATTTGAATGAAATTTCGTCAAGCTATCTTCATTATCACTGTTGTTTCAAAATGCAATCTAACATCTGAAATAAGCATTTCAATGTGCACATAATGAACTAAATAAGGACAGCATCTCTGAGATTCAGTTTTATGAAGTGATTAGTTAAAAAATTGTCGTTTAGATTTGAGGTCCCTAAAATTATCAAGTGGATAACCAATTTCATAATTACTTCATGAACATACTCTGTGCTCACTGTGCAAACATCCTCTCAGAGAATGAAATCAGGGTGGGGAAAATGTCTGCTTTTGTTTGCACAGTGATAGTACAGTACAATTCAATTCTGGAAACAAACAGGTCAGTTTCTTACATTCAAAATGCAAAGGTTTTCTTGCTGGAAATATAGGAAATATTTTCAAAAGAAAAAACTAAAGCATTTTATGCTTTTCTTGATGCAGATTTCGATCCATTAAGTGGCTGCTCTAAATAGGTCAACTAGCAGATGCAATTATAACCAGTATATCTTCTTATAACTTTATGTGCATTTTTAACAAGTAATAAATTATTTATCACAAATTCAGAAAAAAATAAGCATATTATTTGTATTAAATGTGGCACATACATTTAAACTCTGATTCAAAAGAAGATCCATTAAAGAAGTTTTGCACATACAGTCATTAACAATTTGAGGGAACATTGCTTCCTAAGTCAAATTTAGGACTCTTATTCCTGGAGGCTTCAAACTCTTAAAGCTTTTTTTTTTTACAACAAAATGATACTTTAGCCAAGGTGCTGGAATGTAAGGAAGAAGAAATTATGTTGATTGTACACATACATAAATGCATCATGACTGAGCTTCTTTGTAACAGAAAAAAGGAAATAAGCCAACACAATTTAAGGAGTAGGATTGTGTTAATTCAGTTCTACAGACTTTCTTGTCATATCATGTCACACAAAGTTGAATTATGCACAGAAATAAGAGTGTTGCACTGCTGGGTTATGTTCTTAGGACTAGTTGCCACTGATATTTTTCCCACCAGAAAAAATAGAAAAAAATGTGTCATTCATTACAGCAATGTGGCTGGGATATTTCCATCAGTCATAATTACAGCTATGTGGCTGGGATATTTCCACCTTGTGCAAATAATAAGTATTTTAAATCCTCTAACTCTTTTCCTTAAAAGAGGATATGGCCATGTTTTCATGTGTGGATATACAGTATAACACATATAACCAACATTACTTAAAGGTACAGGATATGAATTTTGGAAATTGGGCTGAAGAAACAAAACTGAGAACATATAGCCTCTTTTCTTCAGGAAACTCAGCCTGGCAGTTGTGCTGCATGTAACTATTCACCCAAATTTAGTCTGCACAAGAACTAGGATAAATTCTCCTGTTGTTCCTTAGACTCAGAACTAACAATTCTGAATGTTTGTTTGTTCATTGGGAAACTTAATGCAACACCACCATCTACTGACTGTTGCTATGAAATTAAAACCTTCTAAAAGAGGTTTTCCTCTGTGCAAAAGCCTTAAGCTACCATTAGATTTGTTGTTTTAGTAAGGGTATAATGACCATATATAATTAGTATCTTTATTAGAATACTACCAGAAAATACAGGAAATGTGTATTCAGTATTCAAAAACAGGCTGATATTCAAGCAAGCATTATGTAGAGAGCATAAAAAACAGATTCCACTGACTAAAGTGGCAAGTATTTAGTGCTGACTATTCATACTGACTTTTGCCTGAAGCTGTTTTGTTCTGAAAATTGTGTTTAAATTGTGTGTACATATTTCATGTATTTTCTGTTTGAATCTTAATACAGAGACCAAAAATGGTTCCGGTCATTAAAACTGTGCTAAAACAAAGTAGGCGATAGCCTAAGACACAGTCTTGGCACAGTAGTGTCTCTTTTCCAAGTCTGGCTACAGACTATCCCCACTTAACTGCCTCTTGGTGAATTGCAGAAAGTTATTTTGGAAATTCTGGACTTATCTTGAAAATTCACAAACTACTGGTTCTTATACAATATTGGCAACCCTCTAGTTGCTTCTTCTGCCCAGAAATCAGTTTCTTCCAGTCTCCCAAGCTCCTGATCCTACAGCCAGATTCAGCCTTTTATGTCTCCATAAACTGGGGAATATACGACATCAATCAATAACTGGCATTGTTTCTAATGAATTCAACCTTTCTTCCATATTTTTGTAATATGAAAGCAATTCCTCCATAGCCCAGAAGTTCACTTTGATAATAGATCCTTTCTCCCCATTTTCCTCTTCCATATTAATAAAACCAAAATGTACATTTTTGATATAGAAGAAATTTTAATGCAAGTTAAACTTCAATCTATTTTTTTACACAGGCAATCTAGTTCTATCTCTTGTATTCTTCTATTTTATTCTAATCTGTCCGACCATTCTGTTTCCAATGGAATCTATAGATAGTTCTCAACTTACAACCATTTGTTCCATGTTAAAATGGCATTGAAAAAAGTGACATGATCAATCTTCACACTTACAACTATCACAGCATTATGGTCATGTGACCAAAATTTGGGCACTTGGTAAATAGCATGTATTTATGCAGTGGGATCAGCTGCAGTGATTTGCTTAGCAACCACAACAAAAAGGTCATAAAATTGGGTGTGTATTACATAAATAAATATTATTTAGCAGTGGAAATTAGGGACCCAATTGTGGTTCATAAGTCAAGGACTTCTGTCGTCATTTTTTAGTAGAGATGAACATTTTGATCAGACACATGACGACTGTGAACTGCTGTGTCAGCCTCCTCAAGTTGGACTCCTTTGACAGAGGGACTACAATACCCACATTCCTTGAATAGTAAGGTTGCTTGCCAATCTGCAAAATGCAATGACCAAGAGAGATAAATTCTGTTTTTGGAGTCAGCATTCAGCATGCATGTAAAGAACAACGATGTACTTAGCATCCTTAAGCATCAAGGAAGATGCACCTTCTGGGAATGTTGTCCATATGTGCTTCATTATCAGCTGTCCCAGGAGAAGCATTATCTATAACTGCAAACACACACAGAGACAATCTTGGAAACAGCCACACCAAGCTTTCAGAGGATTTGACAACCTCAATGCCTTGAGGAAGGGTGCTTTGATCAAACCAACATACTTGGTGAAACATTCTTAAAAATGTTTTGCACAACCCTAACATTAATTGTATAGCTGAGGAGCACCTTTATTCAATTTTATGACTTTTTATATGTTATTTTTATTATTAATGAGATTCATATTTTATCTTTCCTGAAAGATTTCCAAATTTCCTGAAAGATTACTATATGTAGTATAGTACTTTTTTTCTGGGGGTGAGGTACTTTTTTTCTGGGGGGGTGAGGGCTCCAGAAGCTCCAAACCATCCAAGAGTAGATTCTCTCTCACAAGCCTCTCTTATTGATCCCAATAACAAGGGAAGTTCATAACAGGAATGGCAGTTCCTCACTTAGTAAGTCTCTAAGCACTTTACGGCTTTAAAGGTCAAAAATAGCAGGAAAAATTGTGCCTAGAAAGGATAGTAAGTGCAGATTAGCACTAAAGACATAAAGTGATCCTGTTTTCTGCTGGCTGGGGGAATTCTGGGAGTTGAAGTCTACACATCATAAATTTGCTGAGGATGAGAAACACTTCACTCAGCTAGCCACTTCCTTTTCTTTTTCCTAGCCATTTCTTCCCAACTTGATTTCTCCACGTCAAGTCAATTTCTCTCAGTGGAGTCTGTAGGTTTGCACTTGCTGCTAGATCTCTTCTGTGCAACTCACAACACTACACCTTTTGTATCTTCTCCAAACTTCAGTTTTGTTCATTCCTCTCACCTTCCTATTTCCAGATTTCTTGCAAGCTCCCCCTTTTTCTGCTAAGAAGCCCCTTGTCTCCTCTTGTGATTGAATTACCTTACAGTATTCCCTATTTATTTTTACACTCATGATCTCTTTTTATATCCTAATTGCAAATCCTAGGCACCAGCTTCCTAACACACAAGGTATTTCTTTGCTTCAAATTGCAAAGTTCTACCACTTGCACCATTTCTCCCATTTCACTGCAACCTGCTGGGCTACACCATGATTAAATTAAAATTAATATTTCAGAAGTCTGTAGGCAAGTGATGTGCCATTTGGGCTTGGGATTCCAAATAGAGAACTTTAGAGGTCTATTTTCAACAAAGTTAAGAAAAAGCGTTTTTTTATTACCTATTTATTCATTTATTCTCTCCATATATTTAAATTTTTCACTCACCCAACTCTGAGTAATCGGGATGAATAAAAATATTATAAAACAAATTAAAATTAGTCATAAACAGCAGCCAAGAAAAACATACTATAAAAATTCAAATTATATTAAGTGAATGCCACCTACTGTTTGCTTACCACTAAACAGAGAAAACAAATTCAAGCAAAATGTCTTTGCAGAACTTTAGGAAAATATTCAAATGCCATGTCTGGAAGATTGCCAGAGGAATAGTTGTGCTTTCGTACCATTTCCAAGCATATATTCACCAAAGCATTAGAAATCTGTAGCTGCAGGAAACAAAGCCTGGCCATTGTGATTTGGCCATTCAGGTTATTTTACCAGAAATGTGCATTTTTAATTATTTTCAGAATTTCAGCCTGTTTGGTACCACGTGTATATTATCAAAGCTACATGCTATACAAAAAATTATTAAAAATATCAGAAGTTCCAATGGCATAACAATAATGAGTATAAACTGGACTGACATGTGTGATAGTTATCAAGCAATAAAAATGCTTTGTGCCTCCTGGTACAGTGCCGTGCCTCCTCCTGAATAACCTCCTCCTGGGAAGTTTGGATTGTCCTGCAAACCTTTAAACCATTTAAAAGACTGGGTTTTCCCTCAAGCTCTTAAGTTGGTGATACTATATTCCCATTTGCTGGTTTTGGTTACAATATGTATTTCCCCCATTAGGTGAGGTTCTTTTGTGGGGGGTTGACCATTTTTAGATATTTTACTAATTTTAATTGTACACAACTCATAATGGGTTTTAAGGGATGCTCTTTTTGGGGGGAAGGTCTTCAGCTTAGTGTTGATTCCTAGAGATGGCCAGGACTAGTCCCTGCAGTTTCTTGGCAAGATTTTAGAGTAATTGCCTCCTTCCTAGGGCTAAGTAACTGGTCCAAGAGCACCTACCTGGATTCATGCCTAAAACTGGAATAGAATTCAGAGTCTCCTCCTTTCTAGTTTAGTGCTTTACCTATACAGGTAATCCTCAACTTACAACCATTCATTTAACACTTGTCTGGAATTATGACAGCCTCATACTTTATGGCCGGTAAAGGACTTCCAACCATCACAAAACATTGTTCCAGCACAGTCACATGATCCCAATCTGGATGTTTGACAACCTGTTCTTTCTTATGACCAATTGCCAAGCCCTGTGATCATGTGATCACCATTTGCAATCTTCTTTGCTGGCTTCCCCAGAAAGTCAATGGGGAAGAAGATGGGGAATATTGCAGGCTTCTGCCACCTGCCAAAAGGATTTTCTCTCTTCTTTGAGGGCTGGCTGAAAAAACTGTTTGCCTGCTCTCTCGCTAGGAGAACTATCATAAGAATATTGGCATTCTGAGTGAATGCTTTTCCCTTCCTTCCAGAGCCTTTCTGAGAAGGGAGAGGAAAATACCTCAGAAAACTGACTTTTGCTGAATTTTTCCCCAGATTTGAGGTCCATTCCTCAAGCGTGCAGACTTCTCCCTACACAGAGGGGAAGGGAAATTCCTCAGTGCTCAAATCCAATGTCCCCTTTTCTTGCAACCTTCCCTGCCAGCTTCCCCATTGATTTTCTGGGGAAACCAGCAGAGAAGATTGCAAATGGCAATGATATGATCACAGGGCACTTAGCAACCAGTCATAAATGATCACAGGGCACTTAGCAACCAGTCATAAATGTGATCAGGTTGCCAAACACCCAAAATGTGATCATGTGCTCGGGGGGGGGGGCGGTAATGCAATGTTTTAAAACAGCCAGAAGTACTTTACCCAAAACACCCATTTCATTGTGACTTGCAACTGGTCCTAATGCAAGGAATTACCTGTACTATAACAAAAAGACAGTTCCCCAACAGGGCATGAAGCTAATCACTTTCTCTTGTTGCTAATTTTAATATAGCATCATTCCAATTTTTTACTATGACTAATAAACACGGATTGGATTCTTTGCCATTCATTCCTTTGTAAAGGAGTAAAGGAGATGAGGGAGTAACACCTCCAAGGAATAGTGAGGACTGGCAAAACTTCTCTGAAATATTTCCTCTATTTGCTTTTGCAGCTTTCAAATGGAAAATATTTAATTCGTATCAGCAAAAATCCTGGCTGCCCTAATCATGATCTCTTCTGCTACTCCTTCAGTCACACGTCCGCTGGGAAGCAGCCGTTCCTGCAAAAAATCAATGGCATTTCTCTCTCCACCTTTCCACAGCGGGAGGGAGACAGAAAGACAGCACGCTCTTGCGCTCCCAGAAGAAAGATCAGATGTTTGAAATCGACAAGGAAAATAATGAGGCTCAGTCCCCATCATGTCTCTCCGGGAAAATCCCAGAATGCAAGGCAGCCATCTCTGAGCTGCAGAAATCCGGACCAGAGGGACGTCAGGCTTCCTATCGCTTTACCGCCACCTAGTGAACCGCTGGATTAGCGCACCGCAGCTGGGTTACCTTATCCAGAGACGCACATACGGCCAGGAAGAAAAACAAAAGCGGCCGCGGGAGTAAGCGAAGGCCTCCCACCGCCCGTTCGTTTGAAAGGCGGGAGCAGCCGGGTGGGCGGCGCGTGGCTTCCACGGCAACGGGAGAGAAGCGACGCGCACGCGCGCGCCATCCGCTCTCTCCCAACCGCCAGCGGGGTCCGCGGCCGCTCGCGACCGCCATGTTGATGCTGGGCAGAGGGCTGGATGCCAGGTAACGGTTCGCAGAGGGGTAAGACGGATCTCCGGCCTGAGTGAACCCTCCAGGGTCCACCGCTCCCTAGCGCGCGGGGGGAATGCTCGCCTCGGTATGGAGGGAAGCGTTCTCCGGGCACGGCAAAGGCCGATCCGTCGCTTTGGAGGAGAAGAGGGGGCTCGGGCTTGGCTTCCGGAGGAAAAGGCCCGTCGGTTTAGGGGAGCCTTCCTCATTTTGACGAGGGCCCGGGGGAGTAGTAGTCCAGCGCCTGGGAAACGGGGCACTGCCCGCTTTAGGGCTGAGGCGGAGGAGCGCAGGAAGCTGTCGCGGCATCCTCGCTCCGATGCTGAGGCAAAAGGCCACGCGGCCCAGCCCTGCGAAAGAGCGCTCGCTCCTCCTCTCCTAGTACCCAAGGCCCATCATTCCCGCTCGGGACTCGCGCCGCTGAGAAAAGCGGCCGGCCAGCTCCGTCGCGGCCCGGCTTCTCTCTCTGGGCACCAGTGTCGAAGGGATTGGTTTCCGCCCAATGAACGAAAAGCCTCCCTCTCTGCTCCTCTCCCATACGAACATTCTTGAGGGCGAATGACAGGAGCCTTTGGGTTTTGCGGCAAGGTTACTTTGGCCAACCCCGGTTCGCGTCTGGTTGTCTGAACGCAGCCTGCCTTGGGCTGCAAGGGAGGGGGACTGCGCCCCTCGCCTTCTGTCCCTGGCTGCAGAGAAGTACTTTAGACTAATGGGCTGCTCTTCCTAACAGCAGTTGTTTTCATACAGGCATA
>JANHZU010004188.1:52836-73804 GCA_032468055.1 Acrochordus granulatus | reverse complement strand
ACTGTTTGCTTAATGACATGGAAAGAAGTGGAAGTTCTAAGAAAGCAAGTTGGTGGGTGAAAACTACAGGAGGAGCGGCAGGTGCTTCAGGGGAATGGGCGGGTGCTGCATGTAGGCTGGGGAGGATGTCCTGTAAGCAGGGACTGCAGAGCAAGAGCAGATGAAAAGTGATGGGAATAGAGAGCAACTTCTAACCTCCTGTTGGCTTCCCCATTGACTTTGCTTGTGAGAAGCCAATAGGAAAAGTTGGAAATTGCAATCACCTGACTATAGCTCACTGTGATGGCCCAAACTAAGGATCCATCTTTAGTGCCCTTCATTCAGCACCATTGTAACTTTGAACGAACACTGAAAAAATGATTGTAACTAAGGTCTACCTGTACTTGTTTTAACATTCTATTTTAATTGTGCACATGCTTTATGAAAGAACATAACCAAAAGTGGTTACACTTTCACTAAGGTGAATGCAAGGGGATCTTCTCACTTCTTCCAAATTAGATATTTGCTACCCAGAAGGCAATGAACATTCAAGCAGTGAATTCAATGAGTATTGAATACAAAAAGTAGTTCATCTAATAGCTTTTAGTTTTTCAAGAACTTAAATTCTTATATAGAATTATATTTAAGTGCAAGTAAAGTTGAAAAAATTCTGGAAAAACTGATGCAATAGCGGAAAAAAAACATAGAAATTTAACAATTAAACAGAACGATAATCCTCGCTTACCAACCACTTCTTCAGTAGTCAGATCCAAAGTTAGATAGCACTGAAAAAGAAGACTTATGATTGGCCCTCGCATTTTCTACTGTCACGCTGTCTAAATGGTCATGTGATCATGATTTGGGTGTTTGGCAACAGGAGCACATTAATGACAGCTGCAGCATCTTGTGGTCATATGACTTTTATAGCCACCCCCTTGGAAGCAAAGTCAGTAGGAAATTTGGCAGGAAGTTGCAGTCACATGATGTTGTGCTTATTGACACATGGTAGTTTGCTTAATGACTGTAGCCAAACTTGACAAATTTATGTCATATGTTAGGTGCACTCGTGTTACATTTTATTTTTTGACTGCATCACTTTGCAACAGAGTTGTGGATCACAATTACAGTCAGTAACTGAGAGCTACTTGTACTTTTTAATATACTGTATAGATAGAAATTAATTAATGCTGCTATCTGTTCCCAAAGTTTGTAACATAAATAGTCCATATTACCTTAGGTTATTAGTTTAAGACCAGGGAGACCCATCTTCAAGTGAAACCTTGGTCATACAGACTAACTATGAACCAGTCACTATCTAGATCTCACAGAGTTGTTGCAGGAAAACATTGGGATATGCATGTATACATATATTGTATACATACATACAAATATATTAATCTTAAATTCTTGAAGGAAAGGCCAAACATTAAAACAAAATGAAGTGACAGGAGGAGGCAAACTGTGATGAAGTCCTTGATTCTACTGAAAAAAAAAGATTCCTGCAGGAAGAAATGTATTATTGGACTTGTAGTTGATAATCTTACCACATAGTTTACTTCTATAGAAAATTGTAATGATCTAATACTGTAAATAAAAAAGTCCTAAAGGCAGGATGGTGAGTTACATATGACAAAAATAGAACAGATTAAAAGGTTTTACATAGTGCTTGGTGGTTCTGAAACATTGGTGGAGTAATGTTAGCCATATACTGAATAAACATTTATTAAAACTGTTTACAGGTAGTCTTTGACTTACATCATTCCTTAAGTAACTGTTCAAATGTATGATGGTGCAGAATGAATGGTGGTTATGTGTGGTTCTCAGAGTTATGGACATTCCAGAACCCCTGCAGTCATGTGATCACAATCTGGGCTCTTGGCAATAGGCTTGCACTTAGGAGTGGTTACACTGCCCTATGATCATATGATTGCCATTTGCAACCTTCCCTACCACTGCCTCAAAAAGTCAGCGGAAAAGCTGGCAAGAATAATCACAAATCACTGGGCTAAATTTCCATGGATGCACCTCTCTCAGACCCTTTGCATTTGGACTGCGCCAGCCACTTATACTCTCTTTATGTACTTTCATCATGCAACCCTGCCACTTGCACACCCTCCTAGACTCTCAATGTACTTCCATCGAATTATCACACAAACTCCCTCACTGTGCCTCCCTATGCTCTCCCAAACCCTTGCTTTATCTCCCCTGCATGCTACCCGAATTTTGCCCAAGCCTCCCTTGTGCATCCTTATCCACCTTCCCAAGCCTCGCCTCACCTTCCTCGTACCCTCACACATCCTCTTGCACCCTTATCATGTCTCACGAGGTATTGCCTCCTATTGGGCTGCTTGCAAGGCATCTGGGACTTTTAACTGTCTGCTAACTTCCCTACTGACTTGGTTGTGGGAAGCCAGGAAATAAGTGCCTCGCCTAACAACCATGGAATTCAGTTAATGATGCCAACTGCAGAGATTGTGATTGCTAAACAGTGCAGTCATGCTTTACAACTGCATTTCTTAGTGACAGAAATTCCAGTGCCAATTGCTGATGTAAGTCAAGGAGCATTACATTAGGGAGAAAAACTTATTTTCTTTTGTTTGGGGGAAAATTTTTTTTTTTTTTAATTTTCTATTTTCCAGATTTTTTTCCAAGTATCCAGTGCCAGGGGTATCTGCAGGGGAGCTGTCAGAAAAGTCAAGATAGTGGCTTCAATTGCATCATTGTGGCCACTATCTTAACATTATACTACCACTACCACTCCATGAACAATCCTGCTCCATGCATAAAAATGAATTGAAGACCATCATTTTTATAAAATTAGGCATTAATCCTCTTTTATATAATTTTACACTCTGATCATAATTGTTGGCTTATTTTCTTTCAGCTATATTCCAACCTTACATCTTGCCAAGCCTTGGGTAATATGTGTGTTATGAACATGAATAGTTTGAATTCTGCCACTTCTGATGCATGTGGTTTGTTTCAGTATGTGTTTGCGAATACTGTTGGACTTGGTACTGTTCATTCAATATCTTTTTGGTATGTTGTCTTTGTCATTCATTCCTTTGACTTTTATGCTGTACACTTTTGCAGTAGATAGCCTGCAGTAAATATTGTACAATTGTTTGCAGGAGACAGAGTCTTCCATGGCTGTATTATGGTGACCAACCAGGCTTAGCATCCCAGATTCTTGATACAACAGAGTTTCCTACTAGCTTCACTTTTAAAGAAAAAGACAAGGTAGGTTCTCTGGAGTAAAAACTCTAGCTTTTCTCAGTCTACACTTGTTCTTGATGTGATTCTGTAATGATTACTGTCCCTAGATGATTATTTTAATTTAATAGTACATTTCTTCAGGGTATATCATTTATTACTTTTGAATATGTATCTTAAAACAGGAACATGGAAATTTATTTTACAGTTGTATTAGAGCTTTTCATGTAATGTGAAAAGACCAAAAAAAAAAAATTTCAGGTTTTAATTACTTGAAGGGGATGAGAATTTAGTACCTATGCTGGACCAGAGCAGCTAATTTATCAGGACTTAATTTTTTATACACTAATTTCATTTTCTTCACAGAAGTTTATATGTTTTATTATTGGGTTTGCACTTTTTTTCTTGGAAAATACAGCATCTTAGGCAGGAGAAGGAATTTGCAAGGATACTTAATATAAGCAAACATTTATCATATGTAAAATATAAAAAAATCATTAAGATCTAAAAATTAATATATCCCCATATTATCTGTTTTGTTGAGAGAGTTCTGCCTTATAGCTTCAGATCTACATTGGAACACTTTTTCTGTTAAAATTATGGCCATTGTTCTTTTTCATGTTTTTAGAATAAGAAAGTAACATTTTGAGTCTCCATGATACTGTTTTCATATAATGAGCTAGACAGTAGAGTAGCAGAGGTTTACATTTAGTATTTAGTTCTTCTGATAATTTTTATAACACAATTATGGATCACAACATGAAATATTAATAACGTTCTGATTTTCTTTTTGATCTTGCATAAAAGATACGCCTAAAATGCAAGAATCTAGTTTTTGAAAGCACTTAATTTTTTTTACAGGATGTAAAATTAAATTTTATTGCAGCTTCATATGATGCAAAGGGAAATTTTCTGAAATGGCAACATTTAGAAGGTGGTCTTTTACAGGTAAGGAAAGAGCACAGAATTTGGTATTAATTTAGGTTTGGAATATTGGATCAGATTTAGTCAAATCTGCCTGCTGAAATCTAGTAGAATAAATTAAAAGAAAAAGATAAAAGTTTCCCCTTTCAGTCATGTCTGATTCCAGGAGGCATTGCTCATCTCCATTTCAAAGCTGAAAAGCCAGCACAGTCTGAAGACTTTTCTATGATCATGTGGCCTGCATGACTATACACCAAGGCACACAGAACACTGTTACCTTCCTACCAATTTAGGTGATATCTATTTATCTACTTGGATTTTGCATGCTTTCAAATATCTAGGTTGACAAGAGCTGGGGCAAATAATGGGACCTCATCCCATTATGCAGTGCCTGGATCTCAAACTCAGGTTGCCAGCCTTCCAGCTGACAAGCCCAGTATCTTAACCATTAAAAAAGGTTTTGAATGAATGAATAAATTTAAACAGGATTAGATGTAGTGTTACACAAATGAACTTCCATTTGCTTTCCTTCCTCTCCATCATCACTCCTGCATACTTTGCAAAAGCTCAAGGAGCTTTTCCAGTCTTCCAAAGAAAATACAGGGTGTGCAGGAGGTGGAATAGGGAAGAATCTATTTCAGTGGAAGATGCAGTTCCATCAAGAGAATAACATCATTGGTACATTTCTAATTATGAATCCTCATTTTTGCATTTTGAGGCATATCAGCATTGTTTCAAAGCATAGCATTCTGTGGTTTCATCATCTGAAATCACTGATAGAAAAAATTCAGGTAATTCTGAAGTTATGACCACAACTAGGAGCAGAATTTCTGTCACTAAATTATGTGAATTAAGTTGTACCTGATTTTATTATCTTTTCGCTGTGGTCGTTACGTAAATCACAAGGTTGTTAAGCAAGTCCAGCTTTCCCAATTGCCTTTGCTTGTCAGAAGCCCCCTAGGAAGGCTGCAAATGTCAGTAACATGACTCCAGGATTCCCTAACCCTCATAAATACATGCCAGTTGCCAAGGCCTGAATTTTGACCAGAGAGAATGCGAGGGCTGGTCATAAGTCACTTTTTTCAGCAGCATCATAACTTTGAACAATCATTGAGCAAATGGTTGTAAGGTGAAGACTACCTGTAATGGTGTGTGAAAATAACCTTGGGAGACAGGAGGAAGAACTGCAGACTGGACAACCATTATGTAAAAGATATCTCAGTCTGCAAAAGGAGGAGGGCATTTCAGAAGGAAGCGTCCCTAGTTTTGCAGAGAATAAAAGGAGAGGAGGGGAGAAATATTTTCAGGCTGTTAATGTAACCTCACAATAAAGATAGTGCTGGCACTCCTGGTAGTGCTTTTTGTGTGTGCTACTTCAAAAGACTAACATCAAAAAAGGAAGATGAATGTTATGCAAAGCTTTGAATAGTTATTGTTAACTGCAATGGCTTGGAAAAGCTTTCTGCACTTTAAGCATTCTTTGATACTCAGATTAATGGAACTGCTCTTTCTCATATAGTTTCCTCACAGGAACTTTTAAATACTGGATTATTCAATTGTTTGTTATAAGAATGGAAATTAAAAATCCAAAGTGACAAAAGTACTGTATTTTGTGTTCATGTAAGCATTTCTATTTTTTTAAAAAAAGGAATTAATGTAATGTTTATTTAGAAATTTGAGAATATTGCAATGAAGTGCTAAATATTTTCTTTAAAAAAACCCAGCTTTGTCCAGACACATTAATTAGACTGAATGCTGCTTATCATTTTGGAACAACCTACCAACAAGAGGTAAGCATAGTTGTTTTTAAAAAAAGATCCATAAAATACACCTTAATGCTAGAGAAGAAAACAAATGTATAACTGTTATGCTTTTGTAAAGTTCCATGCTCTCTGATGGACTGACAGAAATAAGATTATTCTGGACTGTCACACTATGAACAAAATTGAAAGTGGTCCAGTATTTTTACATGGAGGTCACATAATTTTAACCCAAAAGTGGTAATAGCTTGCATATTTTGCAGGTCTGAATTTAGTGTTGTTATTGGCTGTTAAGCCATGCCTGAACTCCAAATATGTAAAATAAAAGGGCCTTTTAAAATCAGCTGTGCAGGAAAAATCAGTACTACTTCAATGTACACATCATCAACAGTTAAATCAGTGTTAAATTTTAAGGACTGTATTTAATTGTTTTTAATTAAAATGGTCTAAACAGAAATGAGTAATTATTGTGGAAGTTTCAAGCACAGTATAAAAATACTTAACTAACAGTAATCAGGAAAAGAGGAGGGAAAACAAAAGAGGGTAACTGCTTGAATGCTTTTTCTTAAAACACAGTTTTTTTCTCAGTTTTTAATTTTTTCATTTTTTTCTTTAAATCTCATCTTTTGAATTTTCACTTTGACCCTCATCTCAGCGTAAAACCTTTCCAACATAAATAATTTAAAAAAAAATTAACTTAGGCAAATTAAGGATTACACTCCTATGTATGCGATCATATGTATATATCTATTCATTTTTCCTTCTCTTTGTTATATTTTTTGTGATGATTTTTACTTAAAAAATAACACTCACTTATAAATCAACTGAAATATTTTTGTTAATTTATCACATTTTTAAATATTCAAGATATTTAGTGAAAATGCTAATCAATCTGTGCCAAATTTCATTAGAACAAAGGATTAAACATAAAACCACCAAAACTGTATTGTAATGCAAATATATATTGTATCTAAAATACTGTACTGGTGTATTTGCAGTATCTCACTATAGCATCAGCGACAGTGCAGAAAAGGACCACCTTTCTCAATGGTGCAGTCTTCCTAAGTCTGAACTGAAAGGGGCTTAAGGGAATCTCTTGTTGATTTTTTTGGAATTACCAAAGTTTCTTGATTTAAAAAAAAAGTTTGATAAAATATAACATTAGGACCATGAAGAGCAGTCAGGCTCCTGTCATCCATCCACTATTTATGATAGGAGAGTCCCTTGTTAACAAATTGACAATACATCCTGAATTCTCTCATATGGAAAAGGTTCAATACTTCTTCATTTAATGAAAAAATGTGTGGGACCTGATTAAAGCCCTAAACATAATGTAGAGAAAGTGAAAACACAGCTTTTTTTCTCTTTCTTATAATACCAGTATGTAGTAAAGATCATTTGGAGAAGATTCCAAGGAGGCAGAAGAAAGTACTTCTTCACACAAGGGGTCAGGTTGTGGAGTGCAAGATGACTCTTAGTAATTAAGATCACCTTATCAAAATAAGTCTTAATTCATGGAGAATAAAATTCTCAGTATCTCCTCTTTCAGACACAGAATGCATCTGAATTTCTGTATACTGGGGAATAGCAAAAAAGAAGCTGTTTATTTCATGTCCTATTTAGTGTACTCAAGAAAAGTTGTCTGGACACTTTGTTGGTGCATACAAATTTTTGAAGTTGTTATATAATCTCTTTGTTCTTTCATTCTCTTTACTATAAAATAATAAATTGCATGATTTAAGGAGAAGACTTTTCTTAAGATTTTTCCATTTCTGAGTTTTCTTGGATGGTAGTAGAAACACATTACGTATTCATTTGCTATTTTGATACAGTGTACAATCACAGTATCCAAGATTTTAAAGGATTATGCTGAACCTGTGTTTTATGATATATTCCTTGAATATCACAATGAAGAAGATGGACAGCAATACCTTTGGGCAGTACCTGTGTTAAATGTGAATCTTAAGTATAATGAAATATTTGTGAATCAAGGTAAGAATATTCTGTTGATGTGTCTCAGTGAATTGACAGATAAAAATTAGATGTAACAAATGTATAATTCTATTTTTTTTTTAGTTCTTCAAAACTATTGCTAACCTTTGTCAGTAACTGTAAAATAACAGTAAAAATCATTTGGTCCTTAGCAGTGCTTAAAGTAAATACAACCTCAGATGAACAACAACACATGACGTATTATCCCGTGTCATCATTTATTTTATAAAAAAAAGCCAAAATGGAAAACATGTGAAAAACTAAGTACATCCTTACTACTTCCATAGGTATGAAGAAGCTAAATAGTGAAAGTTCTTGACAGTACAATTAGACTAAACAAGTATGGTTTGTTTGGAAGGGTTCCCAGGAGAAAGACTCTGTTCTCTAAAAAGAGCATGGCAGCACAGCTTAAGTTTACAAAGTTGCATCTGAACAAATTACAAGACTTCTGGAAGACTGTCCTTTGGACAGACGAGACCAAAGTAGAGATGTTTGGCCAAAATGCACAGTGCCATGTTTGGTGAAAACCAAACACAGCATATAAGCACAAACATAACCATCAAGCACAGTGGTGGAGAGGTGGTGATTTGGACTTGTTTTGCAGCCACAGGAAATGGGTGATTTGCAGTCATTGAGTTGACTTTGAACTCTTCTGTATACCAAAGTATTCTAGGGACAAATGTGAGGTTATCTATCTGACAGTTAAAGCTTGGCTGACATTGGGCCATGCAATACACAATGATTCCAGGCACACCAGCAAATCTACAACAGAATGGCTGAAAAAGAAAATAATGTAGGTGTTTGCAATGGCCCAGTCAAAGTCCAGAACTCAACCTGATTGAAATGCTATGGTGAGACCTCAACAGAGCTGTGCATAAACAAATACTCGCAAATTTCAATGAACTGAAGCAATGTTATAAAAAAGAGTGAGCCAAAATTCCTCCACAATGATGTGAAAAACTGATAAAGTCATACAGAAAACGATTACTTCAAGTTATTGTTGCTAAAGGTGGTTCTTCAAACTTCTGAATTGTAAGGTGTACTTAGTTCTTCACACACGGTTCCTCTATTTTGGCTTTCGGTTTATAAAATTAATGATGATATGTCATATGTTATTGTTCATCTAAGATCGTATTTACCAACTTTTAAGAACTCTCAAGGATCAGATGACTTTTATTATGTTCTGATATGTAAAATCATAGAATTTAAAGAGTGTACTTTCTTTTTCACATGACTGTATATTAACCACATTTGGATGGAACACAAAGTCTTAATTTGGTATTATGTGAACAAATGTCAGGTTTTAACCTCCCGTTTCTTTCTTTTTTCAGGCAGCCCTATCAATAGGAGAACAAAAATGTTCCTTCAGTTTCAGTTAATTAAGTTTACTGCTTAAGCCCTGATTAATCTAACAGTGTTATTGAAATAAGCCCACTTTGTTAATGATGGTTTGAAATTGAGTTGTTTTCAGTAAACTATAAAACCAGCCACAGTTTATATGGGTTTGGGCATGAAGCTAACTATAGTTAATTAAAAATAGAATCAGAATCATTCAGTGTTTTGACAGCTGTACCAGAGGAGGAACAATACATGTGCTTCTTAAGTAACTACAATTATTTTAGTTTTATAAGTAAATATAGTAAAATATATTTGATAATATGGAACAACTGAAAGTTATTCAATGTATTTTATATCATTGTTATTGTTTTCTATTAGTTATAAACAATTCAGTAATTCTGTTAAAGTTTTCTTTTCTAAAGTGGTCATTTTACATGTTTTTAAAGACAGTAATGTGAACAATTGGTTTTTGACCCGCCGTATATTTTTGGTGGATACCTTAATTGGGCAAGAAAATGACTTGGAAAGCCAGCCAAAAGTAATCCGAATTGCTAGTAAAATAGCAATAAGGTAAGATTTTGTAAACTTTGGATAAGTTGCTGCCCAGATGTAGATTCTCAAATTCAAATTTGAATTTACTTTGACCCAAAATATTAGTTTTGCTATGAAGAAAAAACCTGCATAAAAATGAAAGGGCCCAAATCTCTCCAACCATCAGTGCCCATACATATCTGCTCAGAAATGGGCAATGTTGTATTTATTGGGATTTATCCTGATGTGTCTACATACAATGTGATTCTAGGTTAAAAGTGCTCTGTGACATGCTGAAGATGAAGATCACTTCAAACAAATAATTTGCTTGAAGATCACTTCAAACAAATAATTTGCCTATAAGTACAATGTGAGCCTAAATGAAAATTTCAGTGAAGTATTGCAATAAATGTTACTCTTAAAGATGGAACTCACCATTTTAAGCAGTGAAATGGGAGGCAGTTTTAAAAAAGGCTCCATTCTGTGCTATGAATAACTAAAATAGTCTGGTTCTGGGTTGGCCAAGTTGCAATCTGCCTGGCTGAACCTTCTGTCCCTGTTGTGCTTGTTTGGAGTTAAAACAAGCATATTTTAGGGGCACAGTGGCTGAGCAGTTAAGATGTTGGGCTTGTTGGCCAGAAAGTGGGCAGCTTAGCAGTTCAAGACCCAAATGCCGTGTAATGGGTGAGCTCCATTACTTGCTCCAGCTCCTGCCAACCTAGCAGTTCAAAAGCATATAAAAATGCAAGAGATAAATAGGTACCACCATGGGAAAAGTAACAAGTGTTCCATGAGCCTTGGAGTATAGTCAAGCTGGCCAGATGACCATCCTTCTATGCATCCTTCTAAAAAATACACTAAACCAGTCCCATATCTATGATCAATAAAACTATTTTTATCCATGATTGATGAATGTAGCAAGTCAAATATCAAATTAGTTTTTGCCTTGCAGTCCTGTTTATTCTTACTTTTATAATATTCTGTATTTTCCAGAAAGATGTACAGTATCCAAAAAAAATGTTTGTTTTAACTTCAAACCAGGCCAGGAAATTCAGCCAGGCAGATTGCAGCTTGACCAACCCAGAACTAGAATATTTTAATTCTTCTGGATTTCATCCAAGACAAATTGGATTGTACCAAATAAGTAGGGCAAGGCCAGTGCACCATGTTTCTTTCTCCTACCATCTTCTGTGTGATCTATACTTCAAGCCACCTTTTCTTCCCAGTCTCTGCTTTGACCTATTTTTCATTAATAGTAAGAATGATAATAATCTTTATTATAGTGAATAACCATATTTAAGCATAATTCTGTAGAAAAACATTTTGGGAGTAAAAAAGAATGAGTTTTTTTTAAAAAAGACACCAAGCATATTCCATGGAATGAAAAAGAAAGCAAGTTTAAATACAGAACTAGGTGCATAGTCTGTAAAAAAGTAACATTTTGCAGGGTTATTACTTTATGTCCAATGGTGTCATTTGCTATTTTTTTAGCTAACCCTCCATTGCATTCCTTTTTGCAGTATTCACCTTGTGCGGAACACTCAGCGAGGAGCCATCTATCCTCCTCTGATGACAATTGCCTACAGTGATGTTCTCATTCAGAATCCTGATGCTGAGAATATAATGGTAAACTCTTATCTGCCTCTTAGCGCCATTTAATGGTAGCTTAGCTGGGCAACCTAAACTGCATAACCAAATTAGATCCTGCTGAGGAATGGCTAATTCCATTAACTTGACAAACTGGAAAGCCCTGGGGAGTGGTCATTATAAAGGTTTTACAGTTGGTCATTATAAAGGTTTTACAATTAACTGAAAAGAGCATTTTACATATTTTAAGTGAGACCTTGGTAGAAAGAAATAAGATCTTGCCTCTTTAACACAGTCTACTGAACAGCCATTAAAATATTGATTACAGATTGATGCATGTTCAAAAAATCTCCACTTTGATGTATTTAAATATTGGTCAGTTTAGTTCTTAATCTCTTATTTCTCACTTAGTTGAGGTTAATATCTATAAATCTGTTCACATTCCAGGTTAGGTTTGCATTTTTTTTCAATTGTTAAGCTTGGATTGTTATGCAATTATTCTGTTTGCAGAATCTTTCTGTGTTAATTGCCCTTGCAGCTTGTGGAGGTAATGTGACTATTCCCAGTATTTTATAGATAAAGCATTCAGTCTATAGGTGATTGCATCTTTATTATTTTTTTTATTTAGCAAATTTTTAAGTACACATCTCATAAATGTGATTTTGCCTTGCATACAAGAAAAACATGCCCAAGTCTGTGATAATATTTTGTGCCTCAATTGTCCAGATTTCCAATTTTTTTTCTGTCGACCAGAGTCATTCTATTCTATATTAAATTATGTTTTAAAAATCTCTTAGTACCAGTTCTGTACAAAACCAGGCTGTTTTGAACACTCCTTACCAGTGATTATGGTTTCCGTACTGTAGCCACTACTTTTTCTGACACTGTTTACCTTGTTTGTGGTCTTATGAGATGTTGTTGTGCCAAAATCTGAAGGCTAGTTCATCAAATAAATGAAAAGCCAATGATGTATATTTTATTTTATGTAATTATATTTTATGTTCCATAAACTTATTCTGTGTGGATGGTGGTGATCAAGTAAAGGTGATTTTACAAGAATTAGAATGTTATAAGAATTATTTCATTGTTTAGGTTTCCTTCTCAGTTGACTATGAAATGAATCAGTCAGAGGCTCACATTCAGACTGATGTAAGTATTCTGTTTCCATCAAATCTTAATCTCTTTGGAACTTGTCTATTCATTTCCATAGGCAAAACAGTATGGTTTATCTGTTCTTACAGATAGCACTAGGTGTTCTGGGTGGCCTGGCAGTTCTGTGGTCCCTTCTCAAGACTGCTGGCTGGAAGAGGCGTATTGGAAGCCCCATGATTGATTTACAGGTATGAACAGGTGAATGCCCTAGTTTATCTAGTATTATTTAAATATATATATTTTGGACATTTTCCTGCAACATAAAGCTGACCTGGTTGAGGTACAGCACTTTGGTAGTTTATCAAACTGATCTGTCATGATCACATTTACTGAAAATAAATCCTACTCAGTTTAATTAGATTTAATAATGCACATTTATGCTCGGATTGTAGCTTTAAGAAATGCATGCACTGCTTAAACAACATCAAACTGGAAACTCCAATGCCAACATAATTTTTATGTAAGACTGCAACCCTAGCATTATGTGTAATAATAAATCTCATAACAAAGCAGCAGAAAAAATCTTTTCAGTATTAATCTCTGGATGGAAGGAACATTCTGTTTCATACGCGATGAGCTTACTTCCAAATAACCTGGCATTCTAAATCTCCTTTTAGCAAAGAATATATTTATTTTTTGAGGTGGTGTGTGTGTGTAAAGGTAAAGGTTTCCTCCACCAGTTGTATCCAATACTAGATGGTGGTGCTCATCTCTGATTCTCAGCCAAGGGAGCCAGCATTTGTTCAAAGAAGGTTCCGTGGACATGTGGCTGGCATGACTGCTCACCAAGGCACTTGGAATGCTATTACTTTTCCCACCAAATGTGGTACCTATTTATCTAGTGGGAACAGGAATTTATTGGCTAATATTGTTTAAAGTAAGTTTACTGCATTTTTACATGCTTTCAAATTGCTAGATTGGCAGGAGCTGGAACAAGTAATGGGAGTTGACCCCATTACGTGTGGCAGCGCTTGGGTCTCAAACTGTTGAGCTGCCAACCTTCCAGCCAACAAGCCCAGAGTCTTAACCGTTCAGCTACCGTGCTCCATATATATATATTGTGTGTAATACAATACTGTCAGAGCAGCACAATATTATATCCATGTCTTATGTTGACTAATTTGAACAGTAAGAAATATGGAAAATATTTCCTAAATTCACTTCCACATTTGGGTGTTGAACTATCTGGCTGGCATGAATCTCTCCCACAGAATATTTCAAAAAAATCTACGAAGCCCCTCCATATCTGTTCAAGTATAATTTTTATTAAAACTTTTAAACAAGAAAGTAAAAGCTAACACAAATAGTAAGAAGGAAAAACAAAAAGAGGAGAAAGCAAAAAGTGCAAGAAAAGGGAAAAAAGTTAAAGAGAAATAGAAAAGGGAAAATAGATAAAGCGGCTTCTGATATTCTTCACAGCATAACAATTATAAATACAAATATATTTTGACCCCATCTGTATAAAGTTACATCATACTTTTTTTTCTGATCTATCCTGTCTAATCATCAAAACCATAAGTCACAGCAAATTTAGCAGCCATAAATGTAGATGTCTGTTCTCTAATTAAAAATGTTAATGTATCCCTTTCAGCAAAATCTGTCAAATTTACCAAGCATTCCTTCACTTGAAGCCACAACTTGTCAAGAGTCTCTTGATAGATAATGCAGCTACCTAAAAGTAACAGATCATTTTTGTTGGGAAAAAAAGTCACTATGCTACATTTTACAAAACATATAATTTGATATTTTAGACAGTTCTGAAGTTTCTGCTATTCTATGCTGGAGACCTTGCAAATGTTTTCTTCATCATTACAGTGGGAACAGGGATTTATTGGCTAATATTTTTTAAAGTAAGTTTATTTTTTTCTTATTCCTTTTTACAAATGAATAAGCAGTGATGTATAAGACATTTGAATACTTATATATTGTACTTTCTCTCTTGCCTTTTCTGATCAGACCATTCAAGCAAGTTCTGTATGTTAAATATGTTTGTCCTGATACTTTTTCATTAATCTTTCCCTCTAACTCTAAATGCATTTGAGAAAATTAATAGATCTAGTTGTTACCAATCCTATTTTGCTTTCAAATTCAAAATGACTATTTTGTAAATAGTATAATGCTGGTATGATAAAATGAGCATAAATGTATTGTATCCTGTTTTGTATAATCAACTTTGTTTGCTTTTTAGGCACAGCAGTTTGTCTCTGTTTTACTTCCTCTACCAAGTCAAGAGAATACATTTATTTCTTATGTTGGATGTGCTTTTGCTCTGAAGGTAAACATAGACATGCTCTTTTGATTTTATTTATTTTTCAAATTTTTAAACTGCTCATCTCCCTCAAAGAGGAATTCTGGCTGGTGTACAGTAAAACGATAAAATCTAAAAACAATACAAAATTAAAATTTTAAATTTAAATGTTTAGATTTAAGAGACAAAGCTGAAAATTATCAAAACTGATTAAAAAGGTGAAGGAGGAGGGTCTTAGGGCACAAGTCAGCCCCACAGCTGCATCCTTTGCTGGGCTCCCCATGCGAGGCTGCAAAGCCAGGTCTTACCCCCCTTTTGAAAGGTCAAAAGAGTAGGGGCCTCCACACCTCCAGGGGAAGAGTATTCATAGGGCAGGAGTAACAGCAAAGAAGGCTCTCCTCCTGGCCTCCTCAGGTCTGCAACATGCCTTCCCTGCCTGACCAGGTAGGATCAGCTGATGTAATAGGATGGAGACGGATTCATAGGTAACCTGGCCTCCTGCTGTGTAGGGCTTTATAAGTCATCACCAACCCCTTAAATTGTATCTGGAAGCAAACTGGTACTCAGTGCAGCTCACGGTACAAAGGTGTTACCTGTACTGTTCTTTGAGCCCCCAGAATTGCTTGTATGGCTGCATTCTGCACCAGTTGAAGCTTCCAGATACTTTCTAGATTTTCAAAAATTATAAACTGCTTTGGAAGTAGTTTGCATTAAAAAATGTTGTTTAGCTACTTTCTGGAGAGAAAAAGCTTTAATAGTAACTTTTTTTTGGAATACCACTTTCTTAATAGTATTCACCAGATTAAAATTCAAAATAAGAATCTGATAGCCAATGCAACACTTCTTGCTAAATGTATTTTTGAAGTCTAGTTGAAAACTCACTAGTGCTTAACCTCCTAATTTTCATGGGAACATGAATTAACTTTTGGGTCTGCCCTAAGTCAGAAGTGATACATGCATGTAGGAAATCTTGCCATAAGCCTGAATTTTAGCACAATTGTAATTGAAAAGAAGCATGTCTCTTCTCTCCACATCCTAAAGATAGAAGTATATGCTTTTTCTATCTGAAAAACACTAGTTTTTATCAGCCTATAAGCATTTGAAAGTATACTACATATGTATACATCAGTGAAACATAAAATGCTACGTACAATTCAGCATTGGATTTGAGTTAGAAAAAAAGAGATGGACCTTTGCCAGAATTGAAAACTGTTTTGGCTAGAAATATAGAAATTAAACTCACTGAAACTTACATCTGAATAAACATATTAGGGATTGTGTTATTAATGGGAATTGCTAACTGTAAAAAACTGTTAAATGAAACCAGAACAGTGGTTCTGTGTTTGGGAAACTTTAAATATAGTTACATCATTGCCAATCAGAGATGATTTACTGGAGGGATTGGGAGAGATGGCCTACAAAGTCCTTTCTAATTCATACATTCTGCAATTCTGTGATCTGATTAGAACTGCATTGGGACAAGTCATCATTTAGAACATGCAGCTCCTGTTGATGACAATAGGAAGCAGAGCTACTAAATGGGATTAGAAATATTAGGATTTTTTTTCCTTTTTCCACATTTGATAGGTAGCAATGTAAATTGTGAATTATAGTTGTTTTTCTAGAATGTCTTCTTTTTCAAGTTTTAATTTTAAGTTGGTTTCTATTTCATCTAATATTTTAGGCACTGCACTTTCTGCATCTGCTTGTTTCCCAACTTACAGTAGATATCTTTTTCATTGACTGGGAGCGTCCAAAAGGCAAGGTTCTTAAAGCAGTGGAAGGTATTGAATTTTCTTCCTAATGGTTGATTTATTTTATGCATCCTCAGAGAACAGAATATACTTCTCAGTATTTTTTATCACCAAATTAATTGAGTAATATCAATGAAATATTAATAGGCTACTAGTTTTCATTCATTCAGCACTGAAGAGTTGGAAGAGCATCAGTAAAGGAAGAGATACTTAGCCCTTTCCACCAATTAGAGAAAAATCACCTGAGGGTAGTGTTCCACTATTAAAGCTAAAGGTTACCCTGCCAGTCATGACCGACCCTAGGGTGCAGTGCTCATCTCCGTTTCCAAGCTGAAGAGCCAGTGTTCGTCCAAGGATGCTTCCATGGTCATGTGGCTAGCATGATTAGACACCAAAAGCGCATGGACACTGTTACCTTTCCCACTGAAGTAGGTGGTACCTATTTATCTACTTGCATTTTCATGCTTTCAAACTGCTAGGTTGGCAGGAGCTGAGGTGGAACTACAAGAGCTCACCCTGCTGCGTGACAGTGCCAGGTCTTAAATTCGGGCTGCTGACCTTCTAATTAGCAAGCCAAGCATCTTAACCACTTGCACCACTGCGCCTTACCATTCCTCTATTGCACTGCCTTAAAAAGGCAGATCACTTTCTTTCCTCAGCATTTGGCTAGAGGTATAAGGGCTGCTTTGTAATTTGGAACTTTGGTTTCTCTCCAAATGAGAATACAGGTAGTACTCAACTTACAGCAGCTGGAATTCCTATCACTTAAATCATTAGCTAAGGCAACTTCCTGCTGGCTTCTTATAATCAAACTCAGTGAGGAAGCCAGCAGAAAGTTGGAAATCACAAGACATCCGGAGCACCACTTGAACACCATTGGCATTGACAAAATCGCTGTCAATTGCAAAAGGCAATTTTACTTGGAACAGCTTACATCCTGTAATGTTATTAAACAGCAACATATGCCTATCCCAGGTCCTTGGGAAGGACTTGATAAGTGGATAAAAATTAAGTCTAAACTTCTGGCTGACTGTGTAAACAACCATAATATGATGCTATTAGCCTCAGATACTACTTCAATAATTCTTAGATCCCTGGATAGGACTTGAATCATTAAGTTTTCACCAGTTTTTGACTGTGAATCTAGTTGTAGATTATCATATAATGATAATAAATGTTTATATACCTAATCCTTTTATTTGGGAATATGGAGATAGGCTATTGTGGCCTTTGTTTTGCACAGTAGTTGATATTGGCGTGCATTAAAGCCTTGAGACATAATACAGTTAAGATTAAACACTTTTACATTGTGCTGATTTCAGAAATGAGACTAATCATTTCCTAAGTATTCTCTTTAAATTAGTGAACCTTTAGAAGACCTGTACTTTATAAATTAGTCATATAACCATATCTATACATTCTTTCTCATATATGAAGTAGCTGTACACATTATTTTCTTCCCTATGTATTTAGAAAATATCTAATAAGCCTTGAAATGGCCCAGGAAAATGCATGCTGTGGCCGGTGTTCATGTAGTTACCATATAAAATCCATTATATGGTTTGTGAATAAGGAATAAATACATATCATATCTTCAACATGAACAAGGTTTTACTGGTTTATGTAAAATAACCTCCCCCAAATGTGTGCAGTTAATTCTTTTAGTTAAGAAACATATGATATGCTTTAGATAAATTTTGTACAATCACATGCATTGTCTAATAACTAGTGGTGCTTATGTCATTGAAGCCAAAATAAAATAAAATCTTTAACATACATTTCTTCTTCATAGGAGAAAATGGCATAAGAAGTATTTCTGCACCTGTCAGCATATGGAGGACATATTTCATAGCAAATGAGTGGAATGAAATTCAGACCATTAGGAAAATAAATCCTCTCTTCCAAGTGCTTGCTGTTCTCTTCTTTTTAGAGGTGACATTTAAAAATTCATAGCCAAAGTTTCAAGACATAATTGGGTCATGAGAATTTGGGTAATAAAAAATTCACACATAATAGTTGTTTCAAAGATGGCCTCCTAAAGCACCAGTTCTGAACACTTTTAAATTGACCTATGCAGTCTGGACATCCAACAATGAAATTATTATAATTTGCCAAAGCAGTAAAATGTATTAAGTATTTGTGAAGCTAGCATATGCAAGTCAATCAAATGATCACTAACAGTCTATAAGGAATGTTATATTCAGTTTTATGAGGGAAAGACAAGGGTGAAGTCAGAGGTAGTGGAAACGGGATTTTGAGAAGTTCATATTAATGATGCATATACTGGGAGAGCAGAAAGCACAAGTGGAAAGAGTTGTCTTGTTATGGTAAAGAAATCAAGAGTTTTGCAGATAAAACAACTTGGGAAAATTATTTAAAGATAACTTTATTTGTAAGAAGAAAAAGGATTTCTGGTTCAGGAAAAGAGAAATAGGGAGAAAGAGTTTCCTTGTGCAGATTGATTACTTTTTTTGGCTTGGTGTGATGGAAGATGGCTTAGCTTCTTTGGGATAAAGAGAAGCAGACAGAGCAGTACAGAGGTTTCTTATCAGAGTAGGAATCCCTATGTTCTTCCTTGCTTGATGGTTGAAGACCATTTTTATACCTTTCAATATGAAAAATTAAAAGAAACCAAAACTATCATCCCACTTCATAATTTGAGAAATCATGGAGATATCATATAAGAAAAAAAATCCTTTTTAATTTTCTTTCCTAGATGTTAGTGTAATGATTGTTGATAAAATGTTGTCACTGATTATTCTAAACAAAGGGCAATGTTGAATTGATCAAGAGCAGCCCAAAGTGAGAAACATAAGAACTGGAATTGTCAATTATTGAGTCATTCAAGATTTAGTTTCTTTCATATTCAACATCAGAAAAATATAAGTGGGGTTTGTTGATATATATATATCCATCCAGGCCATATATATATTGTAATTTTACAAGTATTCATCAGAATTCAAATAAAATTATTTGATGTTGGCTTTAATTATTGCTGGGTATCAACATATAGTTAGCTGTCTTTGTATAGGAACTGTAACAAATGTTTATAAAGATTCCAGAATACATTTTTCAACTGTTACATATTACCTTCTGATTTTTTTACTCTATACAAGTACCATTTACATTATTATTACAAATCTTCCTGTACCTTAAGCCAGAGCTGGGGAACCTTTGAGCGTCCAGATGTTGATGAATTGTTTCCAATTGGCCATACTGGCTGTGAATAGTAATATAGTAACATCTGAAGCCATAAGCTCATCACATCCACCTTAAGGACTAGAATTATTATTTAAATGTAAAAATAATACTGACAAAATATTACTTTCTGTTTTATGCTCACTGAGGTTTATTCAAAACTTGAGGTGATCATCTAGGCAACTTAGAGAATCTTTGCTAATGTAGATAGATACTTTAAAAAATCATAATTTGTTTGTTAACTTTACAGATTGTAGGATTTTCAAACTTAGCCCTAATGGATTCATCTTCCGGTCTATCTAGAAACCCTGAAAGTTATATAGCACCCTGGAGCCGCATTCTGAGATATGGTGTATCCACTATACTTTGGCTATTGATTGCTATAATTCAGGTATTTATTGTATATGAGTCATAAGCATATTATAGATTCTATAGAAAACTGATAAAATCCAGTTTCTCAAGTTTTTCTTCAAGAGTAGCTTTATGGATATTATTGTTTTCAGGGACAAAATAAAAAATATATCTCAAATGATAATATAGCAAATTGTTATAATCATACTGAATACCTCTCATAATGAGATAATTAAATAATGACTTTTTCTCACTTTCTACAACTAAGGTGGATTTGCATACAATGAACCAGAAGCTGGATTTTCTTTTTCTTACTATATTGTGATCATCTTCAAGTATACATGAATAAAGACCCAACTCTTGGAAAACTCAATATGTATTACATGAAACTTATTTGATTTTATTGGAAATAAAATATATCCTAGTATTGAAATTAAATGCAATGGAAAAATGCTAATATGATTTAAGTTGCAGTCTGTCACTCATCCTGACTATCATATTTAGTCTACAGAAAAGAACAATCACTGAGGTTCAAAGGACTTACTTTTCTAGATGACTCAGAGAGAGAAAGACCACATTTGGAAATGTCTAGATTGGCTGTTTTACTTGTTGCTCATTAACCAACGCTGGGCTGAAGAAAAGAAGAAAAATGCCTGGGCATTCCAACATAAAATGATTGGGAATCAAAAAATTTAATGCTGGTTCTTCCTTCACTTCAGAACATTTTTGCTTGCTTAGTTGCTTGGTTAGTTAGTGTGGAGTTGGCAGAGTTGGAAGTATCTTACATTCTGCAAACCAAAAGCATGGTAGTGACTATTTTAATTGTTGTTAGATTTGTTTTTGCCTTTCCTTCTAGAGGTCAAGTAAGCATATATACATAGTACTCCAGCTTCCAATTTTTCCCTACAATAACAACCCTTTAGAGTAGATTGGACTGAGAG
>JANHZU010004188.1:30264-40362 GCA_032468055.1 Acrochordus granulatus | reverse complement strand
CCCAAAGAAACAGAAATGCAAGAAAGCAAAGTGGCTGTCTGATGAGGCTTTAGAAATAGCTGAGGAAAGAAGGAAGGAGAAAGGAAAGGAAGAAAGGGAAAGATATACCAACAATGCAAATTTCCAGAGAATAGCAAGGAGATAAGGCTTTCTTAAATGATAGGGAGGCCTGGCATGCTGTGGTCCATAGGGTTGCATTGAGCAACTGAACAACAAATTTACCATAGCAGAGCTTTGTTATTGGCTACTTGTTGGGTTACTTTTTTCCTCCCATGACAAGTCCATTGGTGAGGTTATTCAAAGGGCTGCTGTCACTGGCCCATCCTAGTACATTCTCTTACTCTATTTCTGGGCTCCTGCCTTGACACTGCATTAATGCTGCCTGCTACAGATACAAGAGTTTAGGCAAGCTCATTTGGGTCTTGTTTTTTCCACTAGCTCCTTAACTTCAACATTAAACTATGGCTTAAAGGAAAAAAGTTCAGATTCTTAGTCACTCAAGATCTCTCCAAACAGCTCCAATCTACAGGGCATGGGGGAATCTTCTTTCCCTAGTTGGGCTGTAAATCCCTACCTTTTTCCTGCTCTGTCTGCAGGAGAGAGTGTTTATAAAGAAACATAAAGGGAGGGGTTGATGGCAGTTGTCCATCCAGATCATGTAATCCCTATTCTTTCATAATGTCCCTTTTTGCACGTTTAAAAAAAACTTATTATTTGCACACGGCTGAAAACGTACAACCAAAAGTACCCCATTGTATTGCAAATGAAGGCTAAGCAAAGCACCTTCCTAATCTTCTCAGGGCCTTTCCAGAAATGGAAGTAAAACCTTGATTAAATAGCTTATCTGTAATTTCACAGGGATTTTCAGCCTTAAATTGTGTCCATTGTACCCAACTCTGATCAAAGAAGTCTGTGTAGCCTAGGCTTTACTATCATGTTCTGGGAGATGACCTATCCAGAACACTTTGCAGAAGATCACTGGCTTGTAGGCTATCAATAAGTAAAGATTTAATTTTCAACTTAAAGAGCGGTCTGATAACAGCTAATCCATTAATGGTTTTGACATACTGTACAAGATAAAATCTGGTATTACATGCAAGATTTAGTTTTCCAGATATTTCAGCCACTATTGAGAAAAAGAATGCACTTTGTTAAAGTTGTGGACAATATCAGATGAGCTCTTAGAAAATGGAGAAGTGTATGCTTGCATTCTCAAAGTATGAGACCTGCCAAACTATTGGAAAGTTCTGGTGTTTGACCAACAGGAAAATTCCCATATACTGCAGTTTATATTTATCTGAAGACAAAAAGAAATCAGTTCAACTCCTTTTCTGTCTGACTGCATTTCCCATATCAAATCACTCTTTTTGCTCCCTTCTAACAATATTTCAATACTGTTTTGAAATGAAATTATGACCAGACACATCTGCACAATTACTGCTATTAACGTGAGCTGATTTCTAAATTCAGCATCTTTGATATAAAATCTTTCCTGTTTAGTTTTGCCTTGCACTTCAACATCTGTATTCCCACAAGTTTTACAGAGGAAAAAAATCAGATGGTTGAGGGTTCATATACATATTTGATCAATTGTACTGATGGCCATTTGACTTCCTCCTTCCTTCTGCAACCCCCAAAAAACTGTGAAATTCTTCAGAAAGTACACCAACCACATTTCATGCAACTTCTAGAAGTGTGAATTAGGCCCTTGGTAGAACTATGGCTTCCTGTTTTCTGAATAAAAATAATCTTTAACATCTTTTAAAAAAATCCAGAAAAAACAGAATGATCTTTCACTGACATAATAGGTTGATTAGGCTGAGTATTAAACGTATTTTAGTAATGAATAATACTGCAGCATAGTTTCATTGTTGTGTTTTATTATTTTGATGAAATCCATAATGCTCCAAGTTCATGGCCCATCTACAGTGGTTAAAGGAACCAGACTAGAAACAGGGAGACTGATTCTGGGCCAGTCAATCTTTCTCATCTCTTGGAAGAAAATAAGCCCATGTAGTCACAATGAGTCAGGATTATCTTGGATATACAGTAACCAACTTCTTCCTATAAGAGACTTTGAAAATAAATCAGGCGTGTCCAATCTTGACAACTTTAATGTATGTGGACTTCACCTCCCAGAATTCCTCAGCAGGTAGAGCTGCCTGAGAAATTCTGAAAGTTGAAGTCTGCACATCTTAAAGTTGCCAAACCTAGACACCCATGCTTTAAATAAATAATAAACAAGGACCTAGATAAAATCATTAGTTCAGAATATATGTCAGAGGATTATCAGAAAATAAGCATTATTTGGATGGATTATTTGGTTTCTATTTATTTTTTCATGTTTTAATTTCGTTTAAAAACATTATTAAATAAAAATATGAGACAAACTCTTCAATACTGTTAACTAATATTGGGATAGAGTTCTACTGTATAATTCCTCAAATGGTATATAATTTTTAAAGAAGGTATCAAGACTAAGATACATTAAGGGAGGGAGATGTGAGACCATAGCACTGTTGGTATTTGTTCAAGGACAAAAATGCAACCTAAAGGAGTTTCCCCAAACTTCTAGGAGAAAGTATAGAGTAGGTTTGAGAATAAGGGAGAATTCATACAACAGTGAGGTAGAACAGGTCCAAGGTGATTCCGACAATCATTTTCTATTTAGGAAGTTACAACTGTATCTCCAAGCACTCTTCAAGATCAATTCCCACCTAAATTGTACTGCATTCTCTTGACCTATATTGCCACAACCCTACTACTGTAGCCACTTGATTTCAAGATGAATGTTCAAACCTTTTATTATGGAATCACTAAGAGACTGGATATGATTAACCACTGCAGAAATAGTTTTCATGAAAAAACAGAAAATAAATGACACATTGCTGATGTAAGCTTTTCTTCATTGTGACTTTTTTGGCCATATCATGTGGACATTCTTGGACCATGCCATCTAGATATGGTTTATTATACAGTAATACATAAAGCACAGTGATTCAAGATCATCCGTATTCAGGGGATCATTCAGTTTGAGAATTTCTAGAATAAAGCCATGACAAATCCTGGTATCTAACACAAAAGCATTATTCTCTGACAAAACTATAACAGTTTTTATAAAATTGAAAGGGGGATGATTCTTTTAAACATGACATTACAAAATTGTAGAAGAGACGGCAGAGCTGGGGGAGGGGTGAAAAGAGGGATTAGTCTAGAATCACTGCATAGCCACAACATTCTAAGTCCAACCCCCCATTGCCATTGAATCTTATCTTGTGCCAACCAGGTGCTATTAACTGAGAAGATTCTTGTGCATAGGCTTTAACAATAAATCAGTTAATGTGAACTTTTACATGTGGACCTAGTGTTTTCCACCTGACAGAAATCCTATCAAGCACATAGCAATTATAGTAAAGCAATAGGATCACTTGCACATTTGGGGGTTCAAGATTGATTGGTTGATGGATGTAAATTTTATCAGACTCCAATACAGTTTTAAGTATTTTTTTTCTTTTATTTTAATTATACTGTATTTTCACTTCACTCATAGTTTCTTCTGATAAATGAGTGGCTATATAAATTTAATACATCAATATATTATAATTAATATTCAGTCCTCTTTTATGTGGTTACTTAGTAAAACATGGAAACTAGTACTGTATACCTTTTCATAGAATTCATTTAAAATAAATGTTTACAAAGCAAACTTTTTTTAATAGGAAGTTTAGGTTGATAATCTGACCATTGCTTTTGCTTTGTTTGGAGGGCATATATTGAATTCAAATTTTTCAAAATTATTGATCCAGGCCATTCTGAAAATGATACATTTTGAGTGCAGCAAAAACCTTCATAACTTCATCTTTTTTACATTCAGAACAAGGTTACAATGACCCACTTTCTCCTTGCCTTCTCCAAGTTCCTTTTATCTAAAATGCTCTTTGGAATCAGTAATATACTTTGGAATATTAAACAATCTTTACTTATAGCCATTGCTCAAATAGTCTCAGCAATATCCCGCTTCCTGAAACTTGAGTTGTGTGAACATAGGAATGCAAATACTATAATACAAAAATCGCTTTTAAGAAGCTGTTTACACACCAAAGCCACTTGGAATTTTTAATGTGTTTTCTGTTCATGATTAAAGTATAAAGAACAGATAGTGGCTCAAGATTCAAGGGTCCTGATAATTTTTGATACAATGGATGACTTTTGTTATCTAGACTTTACCAGTTCACTAAATTGCCTTCTAACTAGTTTATACAGGTCATATGTTATACTGGTAAACTTATAATGCAAAGAACTGATGTCTGCTTTGCACTCAAAAAGGACTTGAGTTCAATTTCATATCATAGCAGAGCTGTGAAGAAAACGATCTAAACTTATGAAGAGCTCCATCAGAAACGAGATAAAACATGATAGAGAAATTGCCAGGCTACGAAGGCAATTAATATTCTTTAAATATAAAAGCTGGGAAGGAAAATAGGACAGATTTAAAAGAAGTGGGACTCTCACAGAATGTTGAAAAATTATTGTGAGGTATTTTCCCTTTCCCCCGTTCTTGCTCCAGCCAAACTGGTGCAAGCTAAGCAGGTTCTTTGGTATAGGGCTGTCATGTTTGCTGTAAATGGCGTTAGCTGAAAACAGCTTCCAAGTAAAAACCTTCAGCTAATTTTGGTGCTAGTTTGGACAGAGCTGCCTCTGGAGAAATAAATAGTACCCCCTCCAATTAAAACACCTAATATACAGGCAAAGACTAACTGTATTAAGTTGGCACTGGAACCAATATGTACATACATACAAGCACCTTTTCCTTATGGCAATTAACAATCTCAACAACAAAAGAATGAAATGAGTCAGGTTTACCTAAAGTAACCCATGGAAAACAATGAGAATTATTGATCTCAGTTCCATTAGTCTTAGTTGGTTTACTCCCTCACTATAACTAAGTTTGAGTCCAGCCAATAGCAGCAACAAAAAGTTATTAACTAGCAATTGGTCTTTTCATGATGTCAAGAGTTGTTCAAACTCACTCTACTAATAGGAAGGTTGGCTGTATGCCCAGGACTGAGAGGGTGAGAACTGAGAGGGATCTAAATATATGTCTTATGTTCTTTTACAATTTGAAGTATGAATATTTTAATCTCAGCTCTCTCCGACTATTTTTTATCCTGCCTGTTCTGCAAGAAGTGAAGGATTGATATTTGGAAATTCATTCCATTTGGTAAGACTAAGAAAATATATCCAGCAAGCTTCAAGATGAACAAAGACTGAAATGTAATGCAAGATGTCCTAAGTCTAGCACATGGTTTTATCCAATCTTTAGGTTACAACAGTACAGCCATAAAGTATTTTGTTGACCTGTTGATAGCACAATGAATCTTATTATAAGTTCAGATTCAAATCAGTTCAGTTCAATTCAAAATTCCCCATTCATGTCTTCCTACTTGAGGGCAGGGATGGCTGGATCATCCTACTTCATTTGAGTCATTTTATTAGTGTGGTACATGCTATTTATAATGAAGTTACATAAAAATGTGATTTTTAAGCATATTATGATTTAAGCATGAATACAAAGAATTGCATTGGCACAGTATCCCAAGAGGTGTGAATCAGAATTTTTCAGATTTTCAGAAACCCCAAATATTTGAATATCCCCTGAATATCCTCTAATTCTATTTAGAAACTAAATAGAATTTCCTTCTGAATAAATCAACAAAATTTTGTGCAGCCAGCATATCACTTCATAATCAAACTAGACACCTTAACAGTTCAGACTTTCCTACTTCTGGCCTTAAAAAAAATAACAGAAGTATTTGTTCCTATTGTCAGTGAGTGGAAATGGCTCAGTCGGACAGTCTGAAATCTAAAACCAACTTGCTTTCTCAGTGTCACTTATCCAGGTCTGGCTGACCCTCAAGGTAGGACAGATTTTTAAATAGACTATTTCATAACCTTTGCAGCACAGCAGCTTTTGGAATCCAGTAGTGTTTTATATTTTTTTAAAAAAAGCCTTCACTCTCTCCTTTGTGACCACTATATTTAAATTAAACTACAAAAGAAAAGGAAGTTTAAGGACTGGAAGGAATTTACTATGGAAAAAAAGAGGCCTTTAATAATCAAAAATGAGGTGCCTGGTATTTCCATTTAAAAAACAGCATATTTCTACCATACCATATCAAGTTCCTAAAACTAATATTCCAGACCTTTTTCAGTGATCCCTATAATACTGAAATTGGGGCAATTGTTCCTTAAATTAATTCAGAACTCAGTAATTGTTCTTCAGCGCATGGAATACAATGTATTTTCCTCCAAAACTGAGAGATTTCTATCTATGTATTATGGGGGGACCAGGCAATCAATATAAACTGACCCCTTTTGACTGAAACTTAATACTCCAACTTCTGCCTGCATGCCAAAATTTAAATGAAAACTATGCTTTTTGAAATATTCATTCATACGTAATCTAAACAATACCTATATCATAACATTTTGAAAGTATGCAATTAATTCTGTATTAAAAAAATATTCAAAGCAACATATCGCGAGAAATGGACAAGTTACAGATTTTAAATTCAAACCATGCTTCTGACATATACACAAAGCAGACTGTTCATTTATATCAGGAACAAGCAAGCCATACACCATTCAGGAAACTTCATCCCTTTTGCCTTCATCATGGGCTCCGAGAAATTACAATCTAAGGAAAATGGTCATATCTGCAAAATGTTGGAATAACAAGGTATCATTTATTGCATTTGTTTAGTACTAGTCCCACCTTGGGCATGAACACCAGCTGGGTCACTCTCTCTCAGCCCAACTCACCTCACAGGGTTGTTGTAGGGAAAACAGGAAGAAGTATTGGGTATATTTGCTGCCTTGAGTTATTTATAAAAAAAATAATAAAGGTGGGATATAAATAAACAATCATTACAACCTATAAAGAAAGACAAGACAGAATAATGACTGCCGCAAGAGTCTCCTGAAACATGACATCTTTTGCCAGAAAATTTATGGAGCATGCTTTAGAAATTTGTTGCAATCCCCTCCCTACTATTTTACTAAATTATTTGAGGCCAAAGAACAAGAGTCTTCAAAAGATTAATGATTTTATATTAACCAGGGTATTTCTCTTCAACATGGCACTGACTTTATTTTAACCATGTGCCCATATTACATCCAGAATCTGGATTAACGTAGCTCTTATCCCCCAAGTGGATAAGAAGGGGATCCCCCTTCTCAGCCTGGTGCCCTTCTGATGTTAGTTGGACCTTCTAGAAGGATGTAGATATTAAAACTTTGATTCTTTGTCACCTTTTAAAGATGGATCACTTAACTTTACTGTACACCTCATGTACACATTTACATTCATATGAACAATATGGAAATTGAATCTCCTTTTTAAAACAAATTTACATATATTATTTTAAATATTTTTATTAGAATACAAGTTTTTATAATTTTTCTTGGTTTAGTACTTGAATTCTCCTTTGCAAAGCAGAGTTATAAACAGAAACAAGAGGTTTCATCCTTATGAATCTCTTTCAGATTTGTCCCTTTGTCCATGATCTTTTCCAAGACTACATTCCAAATGTAGTCACCATAATTAGGTGAGATGAGCATCTTTGGAATGCTGCTGCTGCCGGAGGTTCCAGCAAGCCCTTTCTTCTCTCAAAATTCTACCTTCCCTGAATATGCCAGACAGATCTGTATTGTAGAAATGATGTTAGATTAACTCTGCATTTGCCCCTACTTATCTACCACAACCTGTCAGAAGTGCATACAACATGAGAGTGAAATCTTAAAATTCAAACTCAGTGGAAGAAATACTATTAAGGCAATTAATACCTGGGCAATTCCAGCCATTAGACATACAGCTAGAATATTGGACTGGACTCAAGCAGAATTAAAGTCCCCAAATAAGAAGGCCAGAAAAATAATGACAATGAATCATGCCCTTCATCCACGCAGCGATGTTGACCTACTAAGGAAAATAGGTGGGCATGGAATGTTGCAAGTACACCAGACAGTTAAGAAAAACGGGCATTGGAAGAATACCTGAAGGGCAGTGAAGATCCACTAAAGCTAGTATACCAGGAAGGCTTACTGAGTACTGGAGAGACAAAATTAACATACAAGAAAGACCAAATGAAGAAGATAGACATGACAAGGCAAAGCATTATGTGGCCAGTACCTTAAAAAAATAGAAAGCAAAGCAGATAATAACAAAATCTGGCAATGGCTAAGAGCAGGAAAACTGAAGAGAAACAGAAGGGCTATTAATTCTGCTTGCACAAGAGCAAGCATTAAGAACATATGTAATACAAGGCTAGAATTGAGAAGACAACAGACAGCACATGCTGAAGAAGCTGAAGAAAACAGTGTACCACCTAATTAGCTGCAGCAAGAAGATCACACAGACTGACTACAAACAATGACATGATAAAGTAGCAACAATAATGCACTGGAATATTTGCAAGAAATATCATTTGCTTGCAGACAAGAACTGGTGAGATTATACAATAGAGACAGTAATAGAAAATGAAGAAACTAAATTGCTCTGGGACTTCAAAATTCAAACAGACAGGCACCTGCCACATAACATTCCAGACTTAACAACTGTCAACAAGAAAGACAAAAAAATCAGGATCGTGGATGTGGTCCTATCTGGAGAGAGGAGCACAGAAGAGAAAGAACTGGAAAAAATCACAAAATACAAAGACTGTAAGTAGAAATACAATGACTGTGGCAAGAGAAAGTAAATATAGGACCAAAAGTAATAGCTGTCTTGGGTGCAATCCCAAAACAATTGGATCACCAGTTGAACGCCATCAGCAATGACAAATTCACCATCAGGCAATTGCAAAAGGCAGCTTTACTCTGAACAACTTACATCCTGCAACCATAATTTTAACAACATCAAAGAACAGAATCTACCTATCCCAGGTCTTTGGGAAGGACTCCACAGGTGGACAAAAATGCAAACCCAGTCTAAACATCTGGCTGACTGAGTAACAAATACATATTACACTATGGCGTTTTATTAAGATCCAGTTAAAAAAGAGGTAAAGGTTCCCTTCCAGTTGTGTCCAACTCTAGGGGCAGTCCTCATCCCCAATTCAAAGCCGAGGGAGTGAGCGTTACTCCACCACGCCTCCATGGGCACGTGGCCGGCATGACTGTGTGCTAAGGCGCACGGAACTCTGTGACCCTCCCACCAATTTAGGCGGTGCCTATTTATCTACTTGCACTTTGCTCGCTTTCCAACCGCTTGGCTGGCGGGAGCTGGGGCAGGAACGAGAGCTCACCCGGCACACGGCGACGCCTGGGCCTTGAACTCGGCCAGCAAGCCCAGCGTCTTAACCACTCGGCCACCGCGCCCCCAAGACCTATTTACGGAACTGCAAACAGCCAACCATGTTTTGATCCAGCCCGCCATGCAAACTCAGGTTCGTTCGTTTCCGATTCAGTCTACTGTGCAAGCCCAGAACACGCGTTAATTCTCTAAGTTCTGTGCAGTCACATCCCGGGTGACCATGTCCACTGGGATTCTTGTCCAGAGCGAAGGCGGGCACCCGCCATCGTACGAACCTAACTACAACTTCCGCGAAGAGAGAAGGCGGTGAAGAGCGGCGGTTAAGGCCACTTCCACCCGCCTCTCATTCGAACGCGGCTCTCAACGGCACCTCCGGCTGCCCCGCCCCAGAAGCCCAGACCCACCTCGGCAACGCGTTCTGATAGGCCCAAAGCTAGAAGGAGGCGGGCTTCTGGGAGACCCGAGCCATACACATTGCTGAGCGAACCCGCCCTCCTTTTGCCGGCGCCCGCCTTTTCGAAGGGGAGGGTACAGAACGAAGAGGAAAAAAATCCTCAGCGGCAATTTACGCAAGATATTTTCCTCTCCGGAAAACCCAGTAACGGCAGGTGATCAGCAGATACGGGCGTCACCCTTGAGATCCCTCCGCCGAGCAGCGAAAGACACGTCTGCGAAGCCCAAGCGTAAAAAAAGACGCAAAGAAAAGCAACAGTCACGAACGCGGGGAGCGTGAGGCGAGCCTGCGTGAGGCGAGCCTGCGTGAGCCCCTCTTTCCCCGCCCTTTT
>JANHZU010004187.1:83833-94465 GCA_032468055.1 Acrochordus granulatus | reverse complement strand
CAGAGGATGAGATGGATGGATAGCATTGTCAGTGTGATGGGTGTGAGCTTGGGAAGACTCTGGGAGGCAGTGCAAGATAGGGGGGCCTGGTGTAATGTAGTCCATGGGGTCACGAAGAGTTGGACATGACTGCGCGACTGAACAACAACAGAGGAGAATGTTTTGTTTGTTCCCTTGGAATACTGTTGCTCTATAATGCTTTCTTTTTGTTTTCTTTTAATCAGTGAAGCCACCTAGAATTGTTTTGGAATTGGCAGCCTAGAACTATGATAGATAAATAAATGAATAAATACACATTTGTCATTTTGCTCTCACATCGTGGATACCATGTGAAAGGTCTGAGCAACCCTAAATCATCCTTTTATCAAAATACACACTTGTAAAATAGTTTCTTAACTTCCTCAAAATGTCATCCCACTTTTTCTTTATCTTTTTTTTCTGGGCAGTAAGGCTTTATTTTTATTTACTAAGAATATCTTAGGGTACACATGGTATCCGGGGTTATTCAAATTTAACTTGGCATTTTTACTTTTATCATGAATCAAACAAATGTATTGACAATAAATAGAAAATGGCGATATTTTCCTGTGGATTCACAGGATACAACGCTTTAAATCCGCCTTCTGCAAACTGGTGCTTTCTGGCTGGGCACTAGAAGCAGAGAGGAAGATCCCTTATGCCTGTTCCTTTCCCTGTTCTAGCTGCTGTATTCACTGTGCCCATTCTGTGGAAACCAGTGTGAACAATGCTAAAAGCTTTGGAGGCTTGGTGGTGGTGCCATGGGGACATTTCTTGAGCTGCTGTTCAGAGCCAAGGTAGCTAAAATCTGTTGGAGTTACTTATTGGTTACCAAGAGAACAAATATTTTTGTTTAGGATCTCCTGGTCACTGATTAACTATTTGATTGTATCAAACTGATTTTATTTTTGTTGTAATGATGTAGCAGTGCCAGATTACATCGTTAAGCCCCATTGGAACTTCTGTAAATAAATACTCAGAACTGATTAATATAGTTTTCGTAATATTCCTTAAATACCTTGTAGCACCTTTTTATTTGCATTAAATAGTTTCTGTTCACAATCTGCCGGTGTAGAAACAAAAGCAATGCTAATTTATCATGTGAGTACGAAATTAACGCATGCTACCACATTCTGCAAATTACATGCGTTTTATTAGGGCACCGATATGGTTGAGATATCCTGGTTTAGCCAAGTTACATTCAAGATCAGATGGACTGCTTTTACTCCCACAGCTCACAATTTATAGATGAAAGGAGAATTCACATAGCCTGTACTAGCAGTAATGGGCATGAAATTGGACGTGATACTTACTTCTAGATCAGAGGTATGTGATTTGCGTGTGGGACATTTGAATTCTTCTTTCTTAATTGCGACTTTGCAAACCTCAGCACACTACGGGTCAGGGGCCGTGGTGTTTGCTGTCATGGGAACTCTATCCCTGGTGGAAGAGAACCTTTAAAAAGCTCTCGGTGAAATTTATCCCAGGGCAAGAGAAGGAACAAACCTGCTACTACTGGGGAAGAAGGAAATTGGGGGACAGGGTCTCTGGTCCCTGGCTTCTCTGTCTGTCGTAATCCCGTCGCGGGGTGCCTCTTGTCCCCTCCACCTCCGCCGTTTCACTGCTCTCCGGGGATGCTTGTGTGTTCGCGTGTGGGTGTGACATTTGCCTCTGTGGGCGGGTTGGGTTGCAGTCCTGCCGCATCTAGCCGCCCTTTGCTCTCCCCGCGTATGTACGTATGCATGTCTCCCACGCAGGAAAAGGGCCAGACCCAGAGGGGGAGTCTGTCTGCCAGCCAAGTGCTGCTCCCTGGTGCTCAGAGGCTGCTCCATCTTCAACTCTCATTCATTTCGCCGGCTAACATGAGAGATCATGGCCGCCTTCGGGCTCCTGAGCTATGAGCAGAGACCGCTCAAACGGTCCCGTTTGGGGCCGCCCGACGTCTATCCTCAAGACCCCAAGCAAAAGGAGGTAAGCTCGGAGCTTCGCCCCTGCCCGCCGCGCTCCTGGGCCGAGGGAGAAGTTTGCCCGGCGACCACCTGAGGGGGGGCGGGGAAGAAGCGAGGCCGGCGGGCGAGGTGGGCTCAAGGGGCGAGGCGCCTGTCAGCCCGGAGCGAGCCGCTCGCGAGGCTGCCGCCGACCCTGAGGGGCTTCGCGGCGCGGAGTTAGGGGGGAGGCGGTGTTCCCGCGCGCCGGGCCCTGAGGCGCTCCAGGGCTGCGCAGTCGCCACCCGTCCCCCTCTTCTTCTCTTCGCGGTGCGCTCCCCCCCAAACTTTTGAAAGACGTCGGCTGGAGACGAAAAGGGTGCTGCCCCTCCTCCGCAGCCCTGGCTGGCGTTTTAGGCACCTCAACGAGCCCCGGTTGACTGAGGCCACCCCTCGCCTCTCCCAGTAGGGCTTTTCTTCTCTGTCCTTCCCAAATTCCCGAGCCTTTCTAAAACGGTGTTGATCTGGCAGACGTTGCCTGTGGACTAGTGACTTGACATTTGGTCAGATGGGAGTGAAGCGGCTTTTCTTAGTCATTAGTTCCCCAAACCAGGTGACTTTCAAAACACTGGTACTTGACATGTATAGTTATAGCTAGTGGCACTGGGTTGTAACCATGACGTTATGGCACTGTGTAATTAACAGATAATTGCTGGGGGAGGGGGGAAGGTGGTTATAATGCTCAATACAATTTATCAAGGGATTCCTTAACTCACCTGCTACACAATTGCCACTAATTTCTATCCTCTGTAGATTAATGCTGCAAGTTACTAAGAAACTGATAAACTAAGGGCTCCTTTAACTATATTACTACCTTCATGTGGGAGGCCTTAAGGGTCATAGCATTCTGGCTGTTATGTCAGCAGACCATTTCTTGCTTTGTAATGACCATTCCCATAAAAAGGTTGAGTTTGCCCAACAAAAATCCCTACACTATAATCCATAGTTAAGAGTCCGCACTGGCAGTATTAATGCATGCTAAGCTAAAAGAAGCCAACCACATTATGTCTTATCTTGATGGTCTCATTCATTTAACATGTTCCAACATGTTTTGGTTAGTTACTTAATTGTAGTTTACACTTCAGCATGTTGGGTGAATCCAGGTAAAAATATTTGTTTTGCTGCCTTCTAGAAAGAGATGTTATAGAATTTTTTTCTAGAAAGAAATGACACATAATTTGAAACTCCTATAATAATTTCTAGACAAAATATTATAAGAATAATTGTGTGTACATGTTGCACTATATATTTTTTGGAACCTTTGAATCAGTTTTGATGCCTGATAACTGCCTGGGCAATTCCCTGAAATTTTCTTGGCAAGTTGGCAAGTTTTTTCAGAAGTGGTTTGCCATGTCTCCTTCTGAGGGCTGAGAGAGAATGACTGGCCTAAGCTTATCCATCTGAGTTTGTGCCTAAGGTGGGACTAGAATCCATGGTCTCCTGGTTAACCACTGTACCAGACTGGCTCTCACTACAGAGAATACATCATGAAAGAAGAGCAGTAATTAGTACTTGGATGCAATGAAAAGGAAATATATTTCACATACTGTTAAATAAGTTAAGTGTTGGGTCTAGATGGGTTATTCCAAAGGATAATGTGTTTGCTTAAATTATGGAGTGATAAACTGCATCTATTTTTATACTTTTTTTGAAGTTTTTAATTATAATGGTAAAAGTAAATACAGACTAAACTCAAAGAAGAAATAGAAGAAACAATAAAAAGTGCAAAGAAAGAAAAAGAAAGATAAAAGAAATAAAGAGACTTCCAATATTAATCACAAGTATAAACAAATTTAATCATTCTTCACCCCCTGTAAGATTATAAACAAATATCTCTTCTTCCTATAATCCCCCCTTATCTATATGGAAATCCATAAATCATACACTTTTAGGTCTTGGTGTCAGCAAGAAGAAACACATTTTAATCTTCATCAAGCAAACCAGTTTTATGTACCTTCCTTCTGTCATTCGTGATCTTAAATTCATATGTTGTTTTAGGATTTGGTCTCTCTTCAATTTATCTTTTCCCATCTCAATGGCTTCTTGGAAGCTTTAGCAAACCTCTTTTGTAAGTCCAGTAAAAAGTCATTATCCAGGTACTTCTTTTGGTTTATCATTTGTATTTCCATTCTGATTTTAAAAATTTTTACCAGCATCTTTTGTATATGTAGTAGAAAGTCCTTATCCAAGTCATTTTCTTGGCTTATCACTTGTATTTCCACTTTAGCTGCCTTCTCTGTTTTGTAACTCATCTTTTTTTTGTTATCCAATATTTCTGGTTCTAATATTTCTAGATCAGGCAAAATTTGTTTCACATCTGTCATTCCTTCCTTAATATCTTTTGGACGTAGCCTTATCTATAGAGGCAGACATCATTTCTGACATTGTAGCTGCTAATTTCTAGCTCCATTCTTCAAAAATCCTTGGAGCATTTCCAATATTTTAATGTTTTGTGTCATTTTGTAAACTCCCCCGATTAATCAAAAACCAAAGGCAAGTTTCTACTTTTTTCTTCATTTTTCTTTTTTGCCTGGAATCTTTAATCCACTCTAATATTCAGTTTCTGAAATCATAAAGTTTCAAATCTTTGTGATCATTTAATAGAGATAAAACAATTTGGTTCCCTCAAAAAACTGTTTTATATATTGTTTCCAAAATATTATAATAAAAGTCTCAATATTCCAAATTTGTTTGGATCGTTAATTCATTTATAACTTTCTTGAACCATAGTCTTATTTAGCTTTTTGCCATTTATTTCAGTTCATTAAATTTTTAAATGTTTTCTTTTGTTCATTAATAGAAGTAAACTCACAAGGTGGCTTTTTCTTCTGAAAATCTCCAGTAGCCTTAAGATAGTTAAACAGACAATTTCCAAAAGTGATTAGAAAGTAAGCGTTCTTTAAAAAACTTAGTTGCACTTGTGAGCATGATGGTTGACCCCTTCATCTCCTGGTGCTTAAATTACTGTCCTATAGTCTTCTCACATGGAGCAGCTATCCAGAGCACATCTGGTTAATTTTCTGAACTTTCCTTATCAGAGCAGTTCTAAAGAACCAGTTCACTCACCAGTTCTTCAATCTGCTGCAGTCATTATCTCCACTCTTTCAGAGATATGCTTGGTTGGCCATCACTCCTCAAGAAGTCATCCACTCTTGATGTAGTCAATAAGGATTCCTGCACTGGGCAAGGGGTTGAACAAGATGTTCTCCAAGATTTCTTCAAACCTTTTTATTCTGAGAATCTATTACATTATTTGAATTAACTACGGAATAAAATTGTGAAGGCACAATTTAACCAAAACTTTGTCAAGTAAAAAATTCATTTCTCTGTTAAATGACTTTTGTTGGTGATTTCCACTTTGGAGGTTATATAAAAAATGTATGAAAACTTTAATGTGTGAATGTAATGGTGGGAATGTGGGAATGACCTTGAGAGACCAGGGAAGAGCCAAAGCCAGGGGAAGAATTGAATAAGACACAACTTAGCCTGCAAAAGGAATATGAGCATGGCAAGCATCTCAGAAGGGACACTCTCTAGTTTCCTGGGCTGTAAAGGTAATGAGGGAGAAATGTACTTTCAGACTTGCAATATTAGTTAATGTATGTTACAATAAAGTAGAATTAGTTCATCTGGGCATGGTTCTTGTCTGGACTACCTCGCAAGGCTGACAAGATTCTTATAAATGTTTACTTCTGGGATTAGTAGTAAACCAAATTTCATCTTTATTTTAGGATTTTCCATGATAGGCTGGAAAGTACTCTGAGCTGAAGAGAAATCTTGATGCTATTTTATAGTTCAAGTTTTCCAAAACATTTAGAATTATAATACTGAAGATCTGTAGTTATATCCCCAGACTTTCCATTGAAAATACTTGTAGAATGTAAAAAATAAGCATATTTTTCAGATTTGTATAAGTTTGTCTCACATTATAAAGACAAAAAGATAAATTGACTGTTCTAGCATCTATCAATTTATGGAACAGTAAAGTGTGTATTATATATGTATTTTAGTATCACTTGATCAGTATATTGTTTGCTACTATTTTAATAACAAAAACTGGGAATTGTTCTATTGTATAATAGAACAATTGTATCTTAGGAGGTAGAATAAAGTTGGTATTTATATCACTTGGGTCTGCATTCTAACAATGACTCGCAGTCTGATCACTTAATTTGATATATGTGTGTAAGTATTTAGAGTACCACATTTGCATATTGCACTTACCTTATTAAAATTTCTCATGATTTCAATGTGATGTGAAGAAACACAACTTACAGTCTTTGGTATAGGTTCTCATTTCATGTCTTGAACACAAAAACTGTTATGGTTGAAGCAATAACCTCTGATTTTTCTTAGCATCTTTCTTTGCAGAGATTTCATTTCAGCTTTGGTTTTATGAACTTGTATTCCCTTGTTTTTTTTTTAATCCATTCTCTATGTATTGATGATATAAATACAAACTCCCAGAATTCCAGATTACAAAGCACTTTATGGCTTATCATGTTATCTGAATCTAGCCAATATACTGTATGCCAAATTTAATAACCGAAATATCTAAAATCATTGCTTTTGTGCATGAGGATATACTGTATATACAAAAATATACTATGACCTTTTCTAATATGATAAATTGGTATGTTAATTTATTTTACTGATTTCCTGGAACAAGAACAGCCTTGTATGTATTTCTTTTGATCTACTTTTCAATTTGTAGATACCCAAATATGGATGTACAGGAATAAATAATTAAGTTAAAAATAAAGGTTTCTCCTTTCAGTCATGTCTGACTCTAAGAGGGGTGCTCATTTCTGTTTCATAGCCAGCATTGTCCAAAAAATGCTTCCGTGGCCAAGTGGCTGGCATGATTATACTCTAAATTGTATGGAATGTTGTTACCTTCCCACCAATTTAGCCAGTACGTAGTTATCTATTTGCATTTTGCATGCTTTCAAACTGCTAGGTTGGCAGGAGCTGGGGTAAATAATGGGAGCTCACCCCATTACGTGGCTCCTGGGTCTCAAACGTGGGCTGCTGACCTTCTGGCTGACAAGCCTAGCATCTTGACTGCTAGGCTACTGTGCCCCTGGATAATAATGATTTATCAACAAATTATTAATAATATTACATAATATAACTAATATTACATATATAGTAACATTATGCAGGTAAGTTATTAACATTTATTGTTGTTTGTGTAAGACTAGTTCTTTCTTTAATATATGCACATTGTGTAGGACTAGTTCTTTCTTTAATATATGCACATTTGTCTGCCCTTGACCCCAAAGAGATTTTCTCTCTTTCCTTCTTTTTGCATAAAAATATGCCATTAAAATAGTTGTGAAATAAATTATAATTGTGAAAGTTTTCCTAAAGAATTTTTAGTTGTGATGTAAAAGGGTCCAACTCTTGAATCTGCTGCATTAGTTGAAATTAATTCTTGTTTCTTGAAAAAGGTATATGTGCTTAATGTGATGCTTACTTGCTAGGGCTGAAACTTGAGACAAAGGTTGAACCTTGGAGCTATTGGGGGTCAATTTGGACAAAATCTATCAAAGACAGCTCGATTTAGCCTATCCTATTCTGATTCAAAAACTTCTGCAAAAGTTCAGGACAGTTTGTTGATTCAAATGGTACTAGGACAACTTCACCAAAAAGTTATTTTTTCAAAAAAGAAAAGAAACCCTATTGATATCTAAATTGCATTCTCCCTTGGGAGATAGTGGTGTAATTGTTACATGAAGTGGGAGTTGGAGATTTGCTGTAGTGGGAGGAAACTGTGATTGTTATAAAAATGTCCAACCTGCTTCATCTCTCTCTAGAGATGTGGAATGAGTAGGTCTTTATTAGCATTTGATGACTTGTAGCCTCAGGCTACAATAACCCTGTCTGAACAGACTTCTTCTAGATAAATTGTAGTCTTAACCACTTGAGCCAGTAGGGTACCTTAAAAATAGTGATGTCATTTGGATTTATTTCTCCAATGCATATACACACTTTTTTTTTTAAAAAAGAGTCGTTGAACTGGAGCTTGAGGAAAATCTGAAAATGAATTGGAATACAGTTTTGGAATAAATTTTATTAAATAATTGAAGTAATTTCAAGTTATTGTGCAGAATGTTTATGTATATTCTTACTGTACAGAGGTAAGTAAGCACAGGTGGTATTTTATTGCCAAAGTAGGAATTAGGAAACCTGGCTTATTTTATCTGGTATGACTAGCTAACTAGAAACTGAACACCACTGATCTTGCTTTCGTCTCTTCCCCATAGATTCCACAAAGCCAACTGATTAGTCAGTTTACAAAGAACAGATCATTTTTTCCTGCTGCTGTTAGCACTGGAAACTAGCAGTCTACATCAGGATCCCAAGTTTCACTTACAGAGAGTGCGCACAATGTGTGTTAATGTGTGTCTTTATGTAGCTTCATACAACCATCAGGGGAAATAGGTGTGATATATATAGGTGTGATATGTGTGTGTGTGTGCTTGCATCTGTATGTGTGTATCTATGTGTGTGTGTGTGTATAATGTATACCATTATGTGTGTATACCATTTCTCTGCCTATCACAATCGTAGCAAATCCATATAGAATACATCTTCAAGCAAAAATTTAATAGACATTTGCTGAGGATGTTTTAATTTGGAGAATAGGACTTTCCCCAATTAACTATAAAATTTTTGGGTTTGCCTAAATTAAATTAAATTTGCCTAATTATGATCAATTGGTTCTTTAATTTAGAATTCATTGGTTAGCGTGTTCTGTTTTTTTAGTATTATATAAAGATTCAGGTTCAATATAACTGGTCCTATGCTCCTTTCTCCTGAATGTTAGTATGCATATTCATTTACCCACAGTACTTTTACTAATGCAGTATTAATTACCTTGTCACATATTCAGATCAATATTATGATGGAAATATTTACTTTTTTCAGGATTAGTAAGAACTGAATGAGTTCAGATTGGCAGAATTCAATTTCTGATTATTCATCAAAACGAAATAAATTGAATTCATGAATTCAATGTGTAATGATCTACACCTGGATTTAAATGCCCAGGTTTCCTCTATTGTAACATATGGAAATCTATCCTTTCCGACTGTCAAAGCCTCTCCTATGAAAATTAGTTTGTGAGTATTGATTTGAGGAAGCAAGAGTAATATAGACAATACAAATTTCAAGGAGCAGTTATAAAATTATGAAATCATGTGTAAAACTCATTGTGTTCTTTGAATATTTCTCATTTTTCTGCTTTCTTTCTATCTAGTACAGTAAATTAATACTAAATGAGGATCTGTACAACTATAAAATAATCATCTACTTTTTATTTTAAAGAATTGAATGTAAGGTTAAACAGTATTTCAAGTAAATACAGATTTTTTAGTAAATCCAATAGATTTCTTCAGGACTTTTTCAGAATAAACAAGAATTGGTTGTTCAACATAATTAGTAGAATGTTGGGGAGTTGCAACTCAGGCTTGCTTTAATTATCTGCCAATAAAGACTGCACTGAAATGACACAGATAGAATGGAGTAAAAACAATTCATGAAAATTAAATTTTCAAATAAAACAATGTAAATTATTTACAAGAATGTGATTTTTTTAAAAAAACCAGCTGATGTAAAAATTCAGAACTGAAAATTAACTAAAGGTAGAGTCCTCAAATGCTTTGATGATTCTGATTGTGCTATTGTATATATTTGTAATCTTAAAGACTGCATCCCAACTGGAAATAATTAATACGAATATGTCTTCCATAGGTAGCATAAATAATGGATTTTGAATGTTTCCAGATTCAAGTGAGGATTTGATTATGTGATTATATTTTGCTTAGTTTTACTTCTAGTACATTGTCTTCTATATTATTGTTTGTGAAACTTGTTTATGGCTTAGGGCAGTATGTGAACTCAGCCAATTATACTTTAGTTTGAATAAACTAGGTCAATATGTTGTCTGAATTACAGCTATTTTTCAGCAAGTTTTAATTGCTGAATAACCCCTAAAACAGCTAATATCAACATGATAGATTGCAGTTAATCCTTAGCCATATCAGTGGAAATACTGGGAACTGTAAATGAAGACTAGCTCTTATGAAGTATCATAGAATGAAAATACAGATAATAAATATCATGTTCCACACAGCAAGATCTAGGATGCAGGAACCACACAAATTTCAGTAACATAACTTTGTTGCTGGTTTGGAATAATGCAGAATTTTGGAAATTGTATTAGGAATTCTGCAGTCTCATTTGTAGTGAATTAATTAAGATTCATTGTTTTGAATACTTTGAGATGCCTTTTCCCAGATTTCTCCCCACTTGGGCTACTATTACTTCTTTTCCTTGCCTTCTATGATTAGTGTTAGGTGTAAAGGATCAGGCTTAGTTGGTGCAGTTGACTAGCTAACTGATTTATTGATATTACAAGGTTACAAGAATTTATCCAACTGCCTACTGAACACCTGCAGCTCCCAGATAAGATTAACGGTTCCCATGAGGGTTTAGATCTTTGGTGTTTGTGCATGGCTAATCTCCCCCTTAACCCCTCATTCTGCCCTTCTCCCACAATTAGATTGTTTACCAAATGGAGGAAAATGGGTTGTAAACAAGGCAAACTTGTTCTACTTTAATA
>JANHZU010004186.1:82392-94832 GCA_032468055.1 Acrochordus granulatus | reverse complement strand
TGCTGGGAAGGATTGAAGGGAAGAGGAGAAGGGGACGGCAGAGGATGAGATGGATAGACAGCATAGTCAGTGTGATGAGCGTGGGCTTGGGAAGACTCAGGGAGGCAGTGCAAGACAGGGGGGCCTGGTGTAATGCAGTCCATGGTGTCGCGAAGAGTTGGACACGACTGAGCGACTGACTGAACAACGAACATCCTTAGAGGTTGATAATCTTACATATTTTTAGGGTGAAAGGTCAAGTATGCAAACATGTCATGGCAAGGTTTTTGGTTCTTTTTGTTCTGTTTTGTTTCTTTCTTCTGAGAAAGAAGACAGAACAAAGGATAAAGCTTCACAGGGTGACAAGTATTTGCACTGTTCAGAATAAAGTGAGGCTCCTTGAATTCAAGGAATAAACAATCATTCAGCAACCATAAGCAATATGGTCTTACAATGACCCCTACAGGTACACGAAGGAATGGCCATGACAACTAGGAATTTTGAGCTTCAAAATAAGCTTTGCCCTTTTCCTCTAAACAGTTTCAGAACTTATCTTTCAGAAAACTAAACTTCAAAGCATAGGAACCCTTAATGAAGATTCTCAGTGTTGCAAAATCAGAGTTTACAAATCTTTATCTCAACCAACATGAGAGATGCAATGACATTCGTGTGTCTCTCTTGCACAAGCACCAATTATAAGATTTAAAATGTTTAAGGTTTTAGCATGTATAGGCATGCCTCCTCATCACCTGATTTTCTTTCAGGATAAAGAACAAGAAATAGTAAATCAAAGAAATGAAACCCATGAAATAAGAAAAAAATAAGGAAATATAACTAAATTAAATGTGTGCCAATACTGTTCAATAGCTTTTTCTATTTCTTTCCTTGCAAACCATTTTTGCTTCCACAATGCATATACTACTTCATATATTGCCTTTTTTCCTTAAATTTCTTCATTTCTTTTTTTTTTCCAAGATCTCATCAGGTTACTCTAATCATAATCATTTTTGTCTTTCCCTTCCACTCAATACATTTATTCTGTTTTTCTATATACTCTGACTTTATTCATTTTCTTTATATAGTCAAATAACTTCAACCTCCTTTTTTCAAAGTGGAAAATCACCTGCTAAATATACCATCTTTTGGAGTAGTGATATATTAAATCGATCCAATATATTCACTCAGTACCTGTCCATTCTTGACCTTTTCTCTTCAGAAGTTTTCAAAGTTCCTATTCCCATAAACATATTTTTTATGTTTCTCAAGGTTTATATTACAAACTAGGTAGAAGCATGCCCATATAAGAAGGTAATTTTCCTTTCAACAGATTCCATACTACCATTATCTTTTACCAGCATTTGCAGATCTTAATTTTTTTCCCATCTGTTCTCCCATTCTTCAGTAAATATTCTTTAGAACATCACCAATTTTTCATTTTGTTTTCCTGTCAAAAAAGAAACCCTTGAACAGTTGATGTGTTCTCCACGTATGTCTGTTTTTTCTTGAATCATACAATTAATCTAACATTCAACATATAATCAAACTAACATTTTAATGTTCCTTTGGGTTCCCAGGCAATCACTGCCTAATGGAAATTCATGTGCAAAGAACAGACTTCTAACAGCATCACAAGCCTTCTTGTATTTTCATCCATAAATACATTAATCAAAAAGAGACTATCAAATACACTTGTCTTACACTCTGTTCATTAATAAAGTATTTGTTTAGAGCAAAAAAATTTGCAAAAATCTCTCTCAAAAAAAAGGTTCCACTCACACAGATAGGTATTTAGCTTTTGACTCCCACCATCCATTGGAACACAAGCTGAAAGTTATCAGAATCTTATAATACTGGACTGAAATTTTGCCTTCAAACATAGAAGTAACAGAAAAAGAAAAGAAACACATATTGAAAGCTCTCAATAATTGTAGCTATTCAAACTGGTCCTTTGTCAAAGCCACAAAAAGATTTAATAAGAATCCTTCTACAAGAGTTTTTTTTTTTAAAAAGAATATAACATGTAACAACATTGTCATTTTATATGTTGCAGGTTTATCAGAAAAAAACTCAGGAGGATTTTCAATAAGCACAACTTATGTGTGCACTTCAAACCCATGAACACTTTGAAGCACAAATTGGTCTATCTAAAGGACAAAATGCCCAAATATAAACAAATATCATTTATGCCCTACAAGGTAATAGGGCTTGTTCAGATTTTTACATTAGAGAAACAGCTGCTCTATAAACAGATATGGCAACATGGGAGATCAGAAGTTTCTGCAGTCCATTTGCATCTTAAGGACCAGGGTCGTTCCTTTGATGGCTGCAAATTCCAAATTTTGGATAAGGAAGAAAATTGGATTTCTAGAGTTATCAAAGAGTCCATTTATGTAAACACATTTAATCCTTCCCTTAAGAGAGGAGCTAGAATTAGATATTAATTATCTCTTGTTTACAGTATAGCTCTGGCACACCCCCTAAATACCACCCCATTTTCATGTGTGTCCTGTTGATTCTGAAAGACCAAATTAGCCTCTACATCTCTAAGTTTTTATTAATTAGCCTTTTATTGTCTTGCAGCCTGCTATGTTAGAAACTTATAAATTTCTGCCATCTCTCTCCATTCCACTTTGAATTGAAAAAGTTAACTGACTGGGAATCACATGTCTTCTTATTAGTTACATCAAATAATAAAAGTTTAGTTGTTTTTTTTTGAGAAAGTTTCCTTGCAAGATTTTTGCAATTTTGCCATAAACACGACCTGGATAAATGAGAATATACATAGATAGTATTTGTTCAGCATTCCATTTATTTTCATGCTTTGCTTCCACCATCTATCATACATATTATATTCAGCACTGCTCTTCAACTCCAGATTCACTCAAACATTCCATAATTGAAACTTATAGATTCTGTCAAATTGATTGATTGATTATGTGCCATCGAGTCATTTATAACTTCTAAAGATCACATAGATATATTTTTTTCCATTTGGCCCACAAGTGTTCCAGACAGATTTAACAATCTCTGTGTAGTTCTTCTGTATTTCCTCTTCACTTTTACCTTTACATAAGGGAATCATAACAGCATCCATCCAGTGGTCAGTAGGACATCAGTGGCAGCGGCAGCAGCTGAGAAGTGGGGAAGGAAAACATTGTTGAGAGTAGAGGGAAGGTTAACTGTAAAATAAGCCATTCTGGGGACCTTTCATTATTGCTTAGAATAATTCAGTGAAGTACAGATGCACAGGCCAGTATGTCAGTGACAGCAGTGGCTGAGGGAGCTTTGGGAGTGTGCTAGCTAGTCCATATAAAGGAGGAAGGGGTAGAGATGGCAAAGCATACCAGCCTTATGTTACTTGCTCTTTAATGCCACTGTGGGATCCATGAGAATTGTGTTTAAAGTCAGGATTTTGTTTTCCTTAAAAATAGCCAATCAGAAACTGTTTTGGGAGAACCACTGGAAAACAATTATTAATTTCAGGGCTGAAACAAAACTTCACATACACATGTTTTGTTTACTTCCTTATTTCACTCTATTGTTTTTCATGTCTTCCATCTCTTCCTTGTCCATTTTTCCCAAGATGAACACTTGGCATGATGCAGAAATGGTCTCTCCCACTTTCAGAACCTCATGCAGTTAATTTCTCAATGTTCACCACCATAAATAATCAAATAAATAATTCTTTAGATTTAATATATATTTCTTTGATATTATATTTATGAATAACCTTAAATCACATATTGGGAAGAAACAGACATGGATGATAATTAAGGTTCTCCATTGCCTTCTTGATTATGGTCAATGTAACCTTTTTTAGTAAAATGAAAATGAAGGGGCTGAGGGTTAGCAGTTGTAGTTATTTTATTTATTATTAAACTTCTATGCCACCAATCTCATGAAAGGCAATTCCTGGTGGCTTACAATACATGCATTACACTCAGCATTTTCTGCTAATGATAAGGATAGTACCAGTCATCTTGAACACATTCTGATCAACGTGTGTCAGCAATGCAACCAAAGACCAGACACACTATGCTATGCAAGTAAGGATTTCTATTCTAGAGAACACCTTTCAAAACAGCATACTATATTTTGCCCACATCCCAAACCTAGCAAGTATACTAGATGGGCAGTTATAGAAATGGAATGAATGAATAAAATTAAACAAATGTATATTGTATGGACACATACTCAGAATGTATTTCAAATTTCCAATTTATAAAATATTCTTTGTCTGAGAGCACTGGTTTTCAGCTTCCTTCTTTCTTGGATTCATATTGGTTTGCTAAGCAAGAAACTGACAGAATAAACTAAAAGAAAAAAATATTCCTGGCATATTTTGTTGAATGAATCTGATAAAGTCATATGACTTCAAATGGATTGATGGAGATAAAAGCCATATAAATATGAAAGTGAGAGATCTAAATATGAAGAGAAAGGTTTGTATACTTCTTAGAGAGATGAGGAAAGAGTAAAAAGGAAAACTTACATGCTTGCTACTGCAATGCAACAAGAATTTATGCTTAGCTATATCAAGCCTCTTATATCTTTTCATTGAAACAGAAGGGAAGGCATAATTTAATTTAAGTAGAGAACAGACTTGGGATCATGGAGTGAAATTTAGATGTACTCTAATAAAGATAGATTGCTTTATACTTTCTGCAGCCACATCTCCATCTCCAATAGGAAGTTTACTAATGGTTAGCTTACAACATTCAAACATTTCACTACAATTTAGCTAGCTGGGTGAAGTTTACAAGTCAACATACAGACTGTACTAATATCTATTTTGTGAACTCATCTTATTTGATGCAACCTATGACTTCTCAGCCTTTTGGTTAGCATCACTTTTATTCCCAGTTTTGGTTTAATTTGTAGGAAAGTAATGTGATCCTTTTAAAAAGGATAACATCCAGTTTAATCTGATTTGTGAAATTATACTAGGATAGGATAGGAACCAGTATCTTAAATGACATTTTAAACAATATCACATCTCTGTCTCCATAGGTTTAGTTCTGCAAGGATTGGGGTGGCTTCTTCCTAAATTATACATCTATTTTTCTAAAAGCTAATAATCTGTTTTCTGGATATCTGGATATTTATGTCATCCTGATGAAGCTGTTCTGCATGAACATGGACTAAAATCATGTTGTCATGGTTTGTAAGCTGATATTCCTTAATGCTAACTGTAGGTTAATATTAAAAATATATGATTGAACATCTAATCTAATATTATTCTGAAAAAAAAGCATCATTCAGTTACATCCTCTGGAAGAAGCACAAAATCTATGAAGGCATGATTAACTCCATGAAGTGAGGAGAAATATTTAGTAATCATCATGTTCCCTAATAGAATGACTGAGTTTGTCTGTATTTTCATCTAACTTTCAGAAGAAATCCAAATGAGTGTCTTTTCAAGCATAATGTTATCTATCAGAACTATCCATTGAAAACTAATGCAGTGTCCAACTGACAGCTCGAACATTTGCACACACAAATGTGCACTTGGGAAATTTATCATTCAAAAATATATGCAAGAAATGCACTGGGTATGAAAAACAGAAGCTCTGATTTGAGGATGAAATAGTCACTGTCACAGATGTATGATTTACAGTTACCTTATAGTATTGCCATGAAGTCCAAGGGTTTTTTATTTTCTTCAAATATATCTATTTGTCATCAACAATCCCAAAGCAATTTCTAATCTTTTTCTTAAAACTTCCTGCAGAGGTAAAAGTGCTTGGAGAAGCTACAATTCCTTAATGGAAGAGAAAAACACTTGTGGAAATAATGCTTTGTGATCACACAACATTTGCAGCAAGGACATTTTTTCCAGCTACATTTAAAAAGAGCAAAGGCAGAGCTTTTTAGCTGCTTTCTAGCTTTTAAAAGAAATGGGGGTGGAGGAAGTATAAGACAATCATCTATGACTGTTTTATAAATGAGAGTTAAATCATTTTGTCTCTGCACATCTGGTTGTGGCTAGTGCCAAGACTTTTGAACTTTTGATCCCGTATCTATTCACCCAGGTTTTGATTTGAATGTGTGTATTGTGCCTTGTAGCTCCTTTTAATTATTGCCAAGAGTTATTGTGTTATTTTACAATTTAAAATATATGCAGTAAATTTTGTGATGTTTGCACATTGTACTTATCTAATTGTGAATTGGGATAGTTATTTAACTATGAATATATAGGGGAAGGAAAGAAAGAGTAAATAAGATAACATATAACCCCACTCTGTATCATTACAAATGTGAGTAGAGAGAGAGCCATTAAAATAGTTTGTTATGCAGAAAAGAATTGAGCAATATCCAGGAACAAAACAGAACCATTTTTCCATTAAAATAATAAGCAATATCAAATTCAAATATATGCATTTGTTGGACCTGGTTTCAGGAGGTCATATCAGGTTTTTTTTTCTCATTTACCAAGCTCTTGAAATTCAAAATAGCTGATAAGAGTTGGAGTGCAAAGTTTTGTTTTCTGCTTTGCATGTGTGTGTGCATTTGTGTGTAAGCAGTCATGAGTAATGTAATTGATGGATTGATGGATACTGTTTCAAAGTTATAGTCGCATTATTTAGAAAAATAGGGCCAGAATTTCTGGATGGCTTCACACATCCCTAATGAACAAGTCAATGGGTTACCTTTCAAAAGTCTTTTGAGTTATTTTAGCTTCTCTTAAGTAAAAGGAGGCAAATAATTATTGGCTGCTAGTATACCTTGCAAATCTTCTTCTGTTGTTGTCCACTCTTGCTGATTGTTTGCCAATACATTACTGTCAACACAAATTAAGCACTGTGACTTCTGCATCCATCTTGTGATACAGTAAATACAGCAAGAACTCTAGTTTTACTTATGATGCACTCATTTTAGGACTTGTCATGTTTCAGCAAAAAGATTGGCAGGAAATGTCTGGTTGGGAGTTGAGGGCTAAGACTGAGATAATATGTATCTCTTAATTTGTTCACAAAAAGAATGGAAGACAGCTTGATAACATATTATCTTTGAAAGACCATGATCAGTAACATGCTTTTCATTATTCACCTATTCATATATAGAAAGATGGGTAATATCAGAGCAAACAAAGGACACCCTAAGAAAAACTCTGTTGGGTCAGTGTTGTGTCAATGGCCAAATTAATCATATAACTGTACTATTGTGGAGTTGAAATGGACTCATCTAATCCAACCTTCTGCTACATGTAAAAAAGACAATCTCTTCAAAATCTCCAGAAACAGAGAATCTACAAACTAGACTAAATGCTGATTAAAATACAGCCCAATAAAAAGTGAGTTAAATCAAAATTAGAAGCCTAAAGATAATAAACGTTCTTGCCAGCCCCCAAAAAAGACTACTGAGTAGATTCCAAGCTTTCCTTTGAAATTCTGAAAAGTAAATGGGAGATTACTTGAGGACCTTCTCCAAAAGTTTTACAAGAGAATCCTTTGAGTAGAGCCACCTGTAATGAGTTGAGGACTCAAATAGGTTATAATGGAAAGAGCTAAGAGCCTCTGATTCCAAGATAAGATTTATGGAAATTATGTAGATAAAGCAATTTGAAGACTTAAAATACTGTATAAAATATTAAGAAATGTTAGTGTATTGCACTATTGCTCAAAATAATTGATTTTACTTTGCTCAATTAGGTTGGATCCTCTGGATCCATCCAGACTGTCCTAAATATTTACTGCAAGAATGGTGAAATACTATATTTCATGCAATGTATGCAAGGGTCAGTTGTACAGGAGACAGAAATACGAATGGAGAAGATCCAGTGCAATAAGGAAAAATTTTGTTTTGTTGAATGAGTGACAAAGGTGGAGACTGAAGGCTAACAGGACAGGGGATTAAATGGATAAATAATTTTCATTAAATTGTATAACATGGGCCTTTTGCAAACCATAGAGAGAGGAGATCTAGATTATGTCTTTGCTGTTTAATATTTGTTCTAAAGTAAAAAATGAATCCATGCCAAATTCTTCACCCTCTATGAAACACATTACATAAAAAAATTGCCATAAATATGTTTGGCTTACATAGTAATGGACATCAATGCCTTTGGAATATCAATATGGAATGTTATCAATATTTATCCACATATTGCCCTTTGCACCATGTGCCAATTTGCTAACAAACCACATATACAAATAATGTTTGCCAACTCAGAATAGATTCTCCTCCACATGTTTCAAACCATAGTTTCCTCTATTCTTCCTCATTTTTATCCTGGTCCATTTCTCCTTCAATTTGTTTCCAAAAGGATTCCTATAAAAAGAATAAAAACATTTCAAAGGATCCCATTTCCAATTATTTGAATTTTTAAGCAGTCCCATACTCATTAAATGAAAAAAAATCAGCTAACTATAATGCTGCTATTTTAAGAAAGCAAGTTTTGTCCCAAATCCTTGTTTATGCCATCTTTAGAAAACACTGCATAAATTTCACTCTTTATGCAAGGAGAAAATAAATTTGCTTCATTAATTGCTCATTTATTAATACTATGGTATCTTTGATGGGTAAACACCTTGTCTTCCAGTTTTTTTCTGTTGCTCAGCCAACAATTTTAAGTCCTGTACCCCATTTTTCACCCGGGGTCCAGGAACTCCAACACCTAGTGCAGTCTTGTTGACCCAGGTGATGACTGAGTTTCTGTAATTTATATTTCAGAATATTTTTTTATGGGAGACACTCTTCATCTGGCTCTTCTGATAAGACCTGTCCAGTATGGTTGAATCTCTGGCATATTCTTATCTTCCTCAGAGCACACAAGCCCTACAATCATGTCAAATCAATTAGCACATTGATGTTCAGTTTTATTAAAGACTTTTTGAGTCAAGTCAAATACCTAGAGATTACATGGACTCATACATTTTTTAATATTATTAATATTGTTGTTAGTACTATTACTATTTGCATCCTTTGTTCCAGAGGATGGCATGCATAGCTATTCCTAATCCAATTTTGTCTCCACTTTATTAACATATACATTAGGTTGGTTTGCCAGTCCAACACTTAAACCATTATATTACTTTAGTTCGCAGACCAGACATTGATTGCTAAATCCCTCAAGGTAATGTGACCTTTTTTTTAAAAAAGGACAATACTTGAAGTATCCCAATTATCATTCTCTACCAAGTGAAACTTAGTAAATAATTCATAGCAATGTATTGATTCAGTTCAAACTTTTTTAAATTTTATTTATTTTGGACCCAACAATTGTCTTGAATGACTTTCTTCCTGACCTACATAAAGCTGAATCTTGATCAGAACCACTGAGCTCAGATATTGAAGCTGACATTTTTTTCTGCCTAAGCTCCTTATAGAAACTATTCATGTTGAACAACACACCCGATCAACTTTATTCTATTGTAGGAAAGATAATTTTGCTCCTACAGAACAGGTCTGCATGAAGGATTGAGTTGAAAATACAGCAGGGCAACTGTGGGGTACTCTCACAGGAAAAAAATGTTAATTAAAATGCAAAATCTTTTTAATAATTGCAGTTACTCACAGAGATGTATTTCAATAGAAAGCCAAAGAAACTAACAACTTCTATATACCTTTATTTTCCTCTTATTTATAATCAAAGGTTTCTGGGTTAGACACTAACATGAAACACAGTTGTTAGAAAATGTGAAAAGAAAATCTTACATAGTGTATTTTAACCTAAATGTCACATTTTCTTGTGTACCGAACTTAATATAACTGGGTTGCTTTCAGTTTTGTGATCACATAGAAACTTGATTGTTCAGGGAATGATAGCTTTGGAACTAATGAAGATAATTTTACAAATAGAGTCATAATGAGTCTTTAATATAAATTAAAATATCACAGAGATATATATACACCATGTTATATATATATATATGCATACATTCATTCTACTCTGCCCTCAACTCTGATATAGAATCACAATAATAAAGGGAAATATAAGACCAATCTATTTTTAATATATTAGAAAGTTTGATATTTCTGGGAGATCGTTACAAAGACTACGCCACAGGAGTATTATGTAAACACCCTGCTCATCTGCAGTGCTTAAGAAACAGTCTCCTGTAATGAGTAAACAAATGTTTAAGATGAAACTGGATTGGCATCCTGCCAGCTAATAATTTTTATCTAAAGATTTAAAGTGTAATTCTTAGTATCTTTGTTTTGTCCCTCTTGTACCGACTCTTCAAGATAAACAGACACATATAGACTACAGAGTTCAACATGATAGATGGATGAGATTTTCCATTTCCAAACCACCGAAACAAATAAAATCCTCTTCCTAAACTTCCACTTTCCTCACTCAACTTATGCTGGCATTCCTGTGCTCTTGAAAGAAAAAGTTTTCATTGACAAGAGACATCAAGACTAAACCTAGGAGCAAAATATCAATGGAGTCATAGAAATTCACATCACATCAAATTCACATATTCATTCATGTGCATCACATTCCCTGGGATTAACAGGAAGCTCTGCATATTTAAAACAAATACAAAGGAGCAAATGAATTAAAATTTCCAGAAATATTAATGGTATCCCTCCTCAGCCACATTTCTTTTACAGTTCCAGGATATTAGGAAACATTTTCTGATATTCATTGCCAATCTAATATTTCATGCCATGCCTACAGAGTTTGGAATTTTTGAACATGTGAGAGTTGGGGTGATTTATTCTGATGCTAAAATGATTCTCCTATTCTTATTTTCATTTAGATTTTCTTGTTCCAGGTGGACAGATGGTTGCCTTTTCCATTTGTTGATTTTCTTAACAGACAAGCCATGAAGCAAAGAAGTTTACTTGTTTTAAAGCAAACTGGCAAATGGAAGACACATACAAGAATTTAGAGCCAGCAGTGAAAACACAGTTTATCAGATGAATAAATAACACAGGTGTGGATTACTGGATAAATGATGGTTCATAGTAACTTAAATCTGGTTTTGTTCCTTGAGGGCTTTTTTTCCTTGATTGTTGGAAACTTTAGTTAATGTATTATTTATAAACTCTGTTAAAATGCATATTAAATACTTATAAATATTCCATTTTATTAATGGTGGCAATCATAGTACATTTTAATAATATGGTGGGATTTGAAGGGGATGAGGAGACCAATGAAAGAATAACTTTGTAACATACATTGGTTGGCTGTTATCTTTATTTTTCCAATCTGATTTTTCTTTTTGGTATATTATTCTCTGGAAGTTATAAAACCACCAAAAATGTGTCATACCAATAGAACCAAAAACAGAAAACTTACAGCAAGTAAAACCTGGCACTTTCATTTAAATGAAAGTATGTCATAACAAGTTTAAATTATGAAACAGGCAAACGCTTGTGAGGATATGAACAGTACCCTGGAGGATTGCTTTAAAAGTGAGAGCAAAGATAGGAACAGAATAATTCAGGTGGTTTCAAATTCTTGTAAGAAAAAGAAAAGACTTCCTCCTCCTTTTTTCTTCTGAGACTTTATGGATTTTTGTCAAAATGATGTGACATTTCTATCCAATTTTCCATAACGTGGATGACTTCCAGTTATAGAAAAACACACCGACTTTTCAGTGAGCAATCTAGGAACTGAAGTGCATACAGATGGACACCCCCTCAGATGTTCTAAGGTTGTTCCAATCTTAAAAAAAAAAAAAGTAAATGTTGCCCTGTCAGTTGTGACCAACTCCCGGGGGCAGTGCTTATCTCTGCTTCCTAGCCAAAGAGACAGTGTGTCTGAAGATGCTTCCATGGGCATTTAGTCAGCATGACTATATGCTGAGGTGCATGGATGCTGTCATCTTTCCCACCAGATTAGGCATATCTATTTATCTACTTGCATTTTACATGCTTTTGAACTGATAGGTTGGCAGGAGTTTGGCAGATAATGGGAGCTCACTCCATTATGCAATGGCTCTTGGGTCTTGAACTCAAGTTGCCGACCTTCCAGTCAACAAGCCTAGAATTTTAATTGCTCACAGAGTCATGTGCCTGCTGTTCCAACCATAAATTGTTCTAAATGTAATAGTTTTTGGTTCCTAATTTTTATATATATTTATATTAAGTAAGTATGTATTTATTTGTACATCCAATGCATGCGTTAGATGGCATGGTATATGTTAATGTTTCTTCCTAATTTGTTTCATCCCATTGTGCTTGTCTATGTGTATAATAAATGTTAATTTGTTCCTAGTGGCAAGAATAGTGGTTTGAAATTTATCTTCCCATGGAATATAACCGTACTTTAAATACCCATAGTGACGACCTCAGTATCTGCAGCTTATGAGTCAATATATTAGAAATGTTGCCCATTATGATTGGAGAATATCCATCCAGATGTGCAACTACCTTGACAAATGATGTGAAGGATTTACTATTGGATAGATCAATTTGTATGTTTTTTCACATATCGCAACAAAGTTTAAAAAACAGGCATCTGGACTGGATTTTTCTCAAGTCGAAGACATTTCACCTTTAATCCA
>JANHZU010004186.1:50659-65228 GCA_032468055.1 Acrochordus granulatus | reverse complement strand
ACAATATAGCAAATACTCTGACTGAACACTCAACCAGTTACAACACTGCCAGTTCAAACTATGAAAAGAATACCACTACCATACATCAAAAACATCTCAAACCAATCAACAGACTATTGCAACCATGGGGCACCACTGATTCATGCAAATCATCTAAAGCCAATCTTATTCAATTTGCAGAATTGTAGTTTATTTCCATTATTCTTTTTCCTTATCAAGAACATATTTCATAATCATACTTAACCAAGGTTCTCTGATAAATAATGGAGAACTTTCTGCTTATCTCTCCTGCAATTTAATTTAATAAAATAATACAGTATTTTCTTACATTTAAATTTATAACTGTGAATATCTGAATCTATCATCGGAAGAACCTCATCAAAGTTTGATTTAAAGCATGCATTTTGTTCTGTGCCCTTTGCATTTTTAAAGAGAGTTGCCTTCAAAATATGGCCAATGTGAAATCTTAAATCAAAGTTAGGAAATGGCGAGGATGATGATGATTATGATAATGATACACTAAGTATCCGTAAAAGATAAAATTATGAAATGAAGTTATATATAATGCAAAAAGCCAAGAACTAAAAATATGTTAAGGATTTGCATTACTATAAATTATATTTTTAAATCAATGAAGAGTTCATGAAAAGTTCACCATATAATCTTCTATTAAAGGATTCAATCACTTTTTGAACTTTTGTAGATATGAAAATGAGAATAACATATGACTAACACACATGTGTGAATATTGTGATGCAGGCAGAATATATCACAAAGGGAAGGGGTTTTTTTTATGCACTTTCTAGCAGATGGTGGCATTCAAAAATCTTTGTTCAGGACAAAACATTTTGAATACTATATAAGAATGACACCAAAGGAAAACTAAATATTCCAGAATTTTTGGGTACATTCTCTTCTCAGAATAGTAGATTTTTCACATACCTACAATAGATCTTCTCTTCTGTCCTTTCACAGACTTATTTTAGCAGAACCAGGAGAACAGGTATTCTCCACCTTCTGCAACCATTGGATGACCTCAGAATCTACACTAAATGATTGTTCAACCTTTGGAGAGGGCATACAGATTCAATTTTTGTTTTGTTTTGTATTCTGTACATGAAACTGTTTTAATGGCTGGACTGCATTAGAATGTATGCAGCACATCCAGATGAACAGTTATTCCATCTACCCATTTTAAAGTGCACCCAAGATTGAGCTGGAATCTTTGATTGGCTCTTCAGACCCATTCAGAGACCAGACATTGTGAGCATAAGCACTCTATCAATCCAAGCACAAATAAATGACATATTGTTCTTTCTGAAGTAGCAAAGGCTGTCTTGAAATAATGCAAAATATATTAAAATTGTTTGGAACTGCAAGCCCCTGCATGATGTCATTTAATTAGTATAGGAGATCTGTTCCATGTCTTGACTTTGTCTTAATGAATCTTTAGAAAATAAAATAGAAGGAAGCAGTACATTATCACATTTTTCTCCCAGCATTCACTTTTCATTATGGAATACCTAAATTGACTTCAAAAGGTTGCATTATTGTAGCCCTTTTATCTCCAGCACAAATAAACTTTTAATTCATCTATACACCAATCAATTTTATATAAGGTATGAATAGAATTATTTCAAGTGTCACTAGCATAACTATTGAAAATAATAGCAAAAGGTAATGTAATATTAAAATTAATTCACATAATAAAAGAGACTGTATTTTAATCTAGGCCATTAAATTTTTGAAACCCTTTTCTTTGTAAATCATTTTTATTTTTGCATGAATAAAAGCCGAGGAGTGACATCTTAATATGAAATATGGTAGAGACAATTTCATTTTAGCCTACTCTGGTTAAAAAAGAAAGTCAAATGACTAGAATAGACAGTATCTATTTTGAAGAAATATGGTATGGTTAATTAATTTCTTATCATATATTAGCAATTTCTTCCTGAAAAAGCACAGTTGGCTGTATTATATACATTTTGAGTTCAACAAAAATGAATTGAAATACTTATCTTCTTGAAAAATAACATAAATACAGTCATATGTCATATAAAGAGAAGGATGGATGCAAAATAGCATCAACAATAAATAGATCTTATTGGTTGTTGAAACAAAGCAAATTAATACACTTAGGAGAACTGTGGACTCATCATTACAGGTTAAATGTCATAGTAAAGGTGTATGAAATAAAATTCATATAAGAAATATCACAAATCTTCCTTTTTAAAAAAGCAATCCTAACTCTCACAATTTTTTTAGTTGATTTGCTTCAGGAAGAGCCATCTCATTCAATTTAAACTAGCTACTATCTTACTAAACTGAGAGTTAGGAGAGAGGCTTCCATAATCTTTCTGATTCAGTGCTATAACGGACAAGATTTCTGAGGATAAGAAGATAATTTTCTGTTATAACAGGGAGTTCAGTATGCATCCCATCCCATTATATTTTTGGCATAATGTTGCAGAAGAGAAAGTATCCTGAATTGCTTTAGAGTATGCATTTCTCTTTGCTGCTACATCAAAAGTAACTTGTTTTATTAAACTATATTAAAAACAGCAGAACAATTTGTGGTGGATTCTACCTACAACATGACAGTATCGGCCATTTTCATAGAAAACTGTTACAACTCTTGTAATTCACTTTGACTTACTACATACCAGAAGAGAAGTGATTAGTACTGAAAAGTACCAAAGTGGTAGATAGCCTTTGTCTTTTAGGATTGACTAAGGGAACAAGTGATATGTCACAAATTAACATTTTGTAAAGGAGCTGTGAAGACATTGGAAGAAATATCTAGATGCCCTGATGTATGTATTCCTATAGTAGAAAGATCAGCTATTCTATCATTTGTTAATCTATGGCATATGTTGTGACTATGTGTTCCGTTACTGTTGATAGTTGATCTTAAAAGCCAGAAGCTGTCTAGTAGTAAATAAATATGAGGTTAGGTGATTAAAGCAAAAAGTGAAAAAGAAAGAGGACACATAGCTTAAAAATGATGTTGGGACTGTCCTATTCATCATTATCCAATCAGTATTTCCATGATTTTATCATACCATGAATGTTCCTGTAATCCAGAAAAATAGATTTCCCAGTTTTAGTTCCATTGATTCCAACAAATTCACTATGTGTGAAGCAGCTGTTTGGACATAAAAGGCACAGACTTTATGCCATGGAGTTTTGTTTCATTTTTTTTTAATGTGAATGCATTATGCTATCTCTTAAATTTTATTCTTCCATTTAAAAATATGCATAAATCTAGACCAAAATTGGAGAGCAATTTCATGAGTTTCATTAGCCTCAGGACAGAACAACCAGTTGGTTGCATGTCTAAAAATGATGATTATGTCACAGCTATCGTATTTTGCTATGACAAAACAAAAATATTCTCTTGTTGAATATCTTGCACAAAGATGTCCTATCTAAGACTTTCCCTTTGCTAAAACTTCCAGAGAAAAATGAGAAAGGCTTTATTCTATGCATTCAGAAAAAATAATAAAAGAAAAATGACACAACAGACAAATAGAATTGGATATTTGGATTTCTCTTAGTTCCCATAAAGACAAATGCATTAAACAAATAAACAAAAATGGTAGGCATATTATAGGTATACCTTTACTTTTGTTCTGCCACATATGATTAGATTAGCAGGGTAGAACAAAACTTTATATAATAGCACTATTCCAACTTAGAAACAACCTGCAATTTTGATGTAGATTTGCCTTTTCCAAATCTCACAAAAATGTGTTTTTGATAGAAGTCTTAAGAGCTGTGCATATTCACCAATGTGTTGTCCAGAGATAAAAATTAATTATGGGATTTCTTTTTTTTCCTCTATGAGAAAAGATTGCAGCAGCATTTTAATGCTTTTTTAGGACAGCTTTTTATTTTTCTGGTTCAGAAAATACTTGGATAGGTATCCTACAAGGAGCTTCAACCACAGTTATCTGGAGCCAAACAACTTCAGTTCTTGATAGCAGGGCTATTAGGTATGTTAAATGTTTATTTAAAAAAAAAGAATGAAAAAAATACACATCCATGATTTATGCAGATGATCCAGGCAAAGAAGGTACTTAAAAGACACAGTTCTTTGTAAGGTGTGTGGCAGAGACAAGGAAGACTTTTATTATAAAATACTACTTGACAATTATTCAAGAACATTGAATAATGTAAGTTTACAACAAAAGTTGTAAGCTTTTGGCCTTAATCTCATGGCCTTTCTCAAACATGTTGTACCAGCAGAAGAATAAAAGTCAGTAGATGTAAAAATGACTTATGTCCATCCCCCATCAACATCATTTAATCAACAAAGGAAGGAAGGAATTATATAGTGTTTAAAAAAAAGATCAGAAATATATAATTCTGAGCAATATGAAAGGAGACTATAAGTTCAAGGCTTCCCTTAGGCATAAAAGCCATCTGGGTGACTTTGGGCCAGTCAGTCTCTCATAGACCAACCTCCTAACAGGGTTGTTGTTATGGTGAAAATCAGAAGCAGAGGTATTAGGTATGTATAGTATGGGAAGGACACCATAGGTGGACAAAATGCTAAATCCAGTTTAATTTAAAAAAATCTAATTGTATCTACATTTCTTTCCTTCATAATATATACTTTTGCAATGTTTTCCAAATTTATACCAACTTTTATTCTCTTCTTTAAATAATATGTAAGCAGTCAATCTATCTAGCAATTAATCATTATAACAAGCTAAAAAAATCTCTAAACTCTCAAAACATAAACTTTAATCAGTCAAGAGTTTTCAGAGTAAAATATGCTGGGGAAACTACTGGGAGATCAAATTAGATATTAAATGTTTAATGTACTTACCACTCTGGGAGAAATCCATTCTACCTGCATGTGGTTTCCTTAGCCTTTCATTTCCTGAGGTTCAAGGCCTCACTTAATGCAGCAGTCATTGGGAGAACATCCAGCAGCCTGTCAATATCAATGTGTTGTGATCGTTTAATAAATGCTTTTAGCAGAAAAACCTAAACAAAACAATTTTAGTTTCCTCATCTGCATAAATCTCCTTGTGTGAAACATTAGAGACAGAATTAGAAGATTCCCACAACACCGTTCAAGACATTTCTGCTAGACTTTCATAAAATTCCCCAATTAAATTAATAGATACACAAGTCCAGGCTAGCGACTGAGAATATTTTGATACAAGATAGAATCCTAGGTGACCTGGTCAATAGTTGCCATCCCATAAATTCTAGGACTGTCCAAGATCTGAAAAACATATGGAAGATGCCTCATCTGAGAGCAAGCACAATGCTTTTCTGCAATTCATTAATTGCAATTCATTAATTGCAATTCATTAATTAGTCTATCTTCTTGGTTCCATGTAAGCCTGGAAAAAAAAAACTGTGATTGTTTTCTGGAATGCACTTATTTGTTTAGGAACAATACAACGTTGGAAAAGAAAAGGCTCCTTCAATGTACAACAGAGCTCAATATGCTCATGTTGAAGCATGTGCATGGCCTTTATGCTTATAACTCTTAATCTGTAAGGGCAGCACAACCCTAAATAAGATTACTGAAATTAGTATGCTTCAATAGGCCTGGGTTAAAGTATGTTTAAAAGTAAACTCTTACCTTATCATTCCTTAAATAACTTAATATATGGCCAGTAGTCACACATCCTTTTAGAGGGGGTAGTGAAAGTCAGGAACAAGAGGGAAAAATGCTATCCAAAATTTAAGATACTGAATTATCCCAAAATATTGCAATTTTCTTTCTTTTGACTGTTTATTTGTTATATTTATTTTTTGTGATTAAAAAATTCCTACTTCTGTTGGTAAGATATAGTTGGCTAGGTATAAAACTCTCCATTGTACTATGTCTTGTAAATCAACTTATTTTTTTCTTATAAATTACTCAGCTCAGATTCCTGCTTATCATTGATAAATGATTACTTTCAGCCATTACATTTATATGCTTTTTAAAAATAATGCATATCAGCAAAATAAACTTTCACAAACCGGAAGTTTGACTCCAGATGTTAGTGACACAAGATTAGCTGGTGTATAAGCTAATACAATAAATCATATAAGTTATGTAATGGATTAACTATATTTCTTAGGTAATAAAATATATTGCACATTAAAGCAAATTGTTACCAGTTAGTGGGAAAACACAAATGACTCAATACATCTGAAAACTGAGTTTCCTGTGAGAAATACATTAAAACATATTTCAAGGATTTACTCTCATTGAAACCATTAGAAGTTGATAAAGCAACAATGTTTGTTTGTTTTTTCTGCTTTTCCCAAAATAGAACTTTGCAGCCAAATCTTTGAATAAGTATCTATCAACTGTCTTTACCCAAAATACTCCCAGCTGTATATAATGTCTAAAAAGGGAAGCTATTTCAGCTCATAAGAAGAGACAGAAAAGATCTAACCAATTTTTGTACTTTCTTTGCCAAGATGAACTGTTAACCACCCATCAGAGATTGCAAATATTAATGTGAGAATGCTTCAATTGTCAATGTCATCTCTGCCTTTACTCTTATCTGAAGCCATCTGTTGTCATCCCAACTGGTTTACAATATGTCACATTAAATCGGCTTTATATGGAACATTTGAACTGATTGGTAGTTGGTGACTAAAATGGAAACATGGATTAGGAATTTATAGGAGTTTAAGCAGATAATCAACACTGATTGATTTCTCTCTTGGTTCCTAGCCATGTCTATACACACTTGACTGTCATAATTATGATGGTGAACCATTTGAATAATCTGTATTACATTAACATAGAAATCTGTGAAATTTTTTAGCTATGGATCCATAGCATACCAGCTGTATGATAAATTTTTGCATTTTTGCCAGTACACAATTTATGAAATTGTCTCCCCAAAAATTAACAGCAACTTAGCAGAGGATCACTAAAGGTCATGGTTACTTTTCTCTTTTCTCTGTTTCTTGTTATTAATTGAGTATTTGGGGAAGTTTTAAAAGATTAAACAAGGATGGATGGAGTATAAGAATATGTTTAGCAGGAACTCTGTCTGTACTTGTCATCTTCTTCCAAAGTAACTCTAGTAAAAGCAGGAAAGAAAGGGACTACATCTAATGCTAGGAGAAAACTTCTTTTATCCAGGCTTGAACTTTACTCTAAGTAGAAGAAAGTCTCATATTTATTTTATACATATATACATGTATATATTGAGAATGTTTATGTAAATAAAAATCAAATGTAAAGGAAAAAAGATATGAAGAAGGAAAAATAAAGGGAGAAAGGAAAACAAGTGCAAAAAGTGAGAGAGAGGAAGGAAGGAAGGAAGGAAGGAAGGAAGGAAGGAAGGAAGGAAGGAAGGAAGGAAGGAGAAGTAGAAAAAAAGAAATAACTTTCAACCATCTTTTTAACGGTTATAAACACACTATCTCTCCTGTCTCTTGGTGTTAAAAAGATCTCTTCAGCAATTTATTTAATCCTTAATTAATGATCAGATCCATAAATCATCATTTTCTTTTTTTTATATTATCAGCAAACAGTCCATAAAATGTTTCCAGTCTTTTATAAAAGAATTTATTGTTTAGTAACATCAAGAGAGATTATAAGGCATTTGTTACAAACAGTTGTTATGAAAGCAGTACTCATGAGGCAATACCAGAAGGTATTAAAAGGAAATTAAAAGCAAAGAATTATTGGATGAGAACCAGTTCAGTCTGGACACAAAGGCCATGTTAGGCATGAAACCAGCCAAGGGAACTCAGACCCATCCCTCTGCCAGCCTTAGGGAGGAGGCAATGACAAACCACTTTTGAAATTGTGACTAAGAAAACTTAAGGGACTTGTTCAGGCAGGAATAAGCACTGACTCAGAATGACAGAATGAAAGAAAGAAAAGTTTTACAGTTATAAGAATAACGCATTTCTCCAGAACATAGATTTTAAACTGTAATAAAGTAATATCCTCACCATTAGATTTTGATGGTCTCTGAACATAATACATATACAATCGGAAAGAGCAAGATTGACTGTATAGTTTGGAATTATGGTCTTAAAAAAGGAGAATAACTTCCATTTTTTTTATGAAAATTGCTTTCAGAAACGTTCTTCTTTATTGATTTATTTATCTGAATTCCTGCATCACTGGATTGCATAGGATTTATCCCATGAGAAGAAAAATGGCTCTGTCTCCCTTTCCTGGTTGCTAATCTAATTGGGTTTGGCATTTTGGGTTTAAAAAAAAAAAAGATGAAGTGTGGAAAATGTATTTGTAATTTGTTTTCATAATACATATTTTCATCCTATTTTATCAAATGCAAAGGTAAATCTCTGTGCAAGAAAGCAATAATTTATTTGTTTAATTTGCATGTACTTAAGAATACTCCTAAAAAATCATTACTAAATAAGAGATTTCATATTCAATTAACAAAGTGGATTTCAGGTCTACCTGGAATTTAAATATTAATATAAACCCATATTTTATAGATATGATATGGCATTCATGTCACCATATTGCAGAATGAAACTAATACACTACACACTCTTTCAAATGGCCTGGGATTATGGAGGTTTAATGTGAATAAATCTGTGTCTTGGTATAATTGTTTAGTTGTGTTGTAAACCAAATGTTACAAGACTATCACTATTTTTAACAATGTGTTATCTTGCTTAGTTTTTCATCCAGCAACAATCATTCATACAACTTCTGTTGATATTCCAAATTTAAGTGACTGCTGTTGCTCAGTTCATAATATGAGTCCTTCTCAATATTTGCAAATCTAAGTTAAATGTAATTCCCAGAATTCCCCAGGTTGCATGTTGGCTGGGAAATTGGCTGAGAAATTCTGGAAGATAAAGTTCACATATCCAAGGTTGAAAAATACCATTTAGACAGCTTTCAAACATGCAAATAGATTAAATAAGAGCAGCTAACAAGATAAGGTCCATAAGTAGATGAGGAGAGCTAACATGGTACAGTAATTAAGCTGTTAAGTCTATTCTCAATCAGATCCCTAGATAAATATCTTTCTGCCCAACCTAGATTGCTAGGTTGTCAGTCTGGGGACAAAAGGGAAGAAGGACTCTATGGTCATAACCCTGAGTTCCTAACAAAAGGTAGAATTTAAATCCAAAAAAGGAAATAAGGTGTATATTAGTAACATAGATATATTTGTTAGAAGTGCTTGTTTCATCTTACTTTATCCACAGACAAGATGATAAAAAATTTAAAGACTTGGATATTCAATTTTTTAAATTCATATACTGACAAAACTGGAATTTTAGTAAGGCAGCAGACAAGCATCTCTTAGTGTAGGAGCTCAATATGATTTGCTAATCAGCAGAGCAAGTAAATAATATCCAGAAATACTTGATTTGCACCTAGGATTTCGGGATGCTATTCAAGAATTGTTGTCATATATTTCTGCATAAAATTAAGCTGGATTCGTGCAATAAGAATATTTTAACTACAAAGGTAAAAACTATATGATGAGGGAGTAAATAATAATAATTTTTCTACAAATGATAGCATTGAAATTTTCTTGAATATTGTACACAAAAACTCTCTCCCTGACATTGGAATTGTACCTGATATTACAGATAAAGATGTTCTTCTCAAACTAATAATTTAAAATATCTCTAAAATATCAATTGTCAACCATACATTTTACCTTATTAGAAATGCACACTTTAAAATATATTTTCATACATTAAAAAACCTGTAAAGTATACGGTACTTCTATAAAAGTTGTTCAAAAATATTAATATGCTATTGACATGGAAGATCAGCATGTAAACACAGTGAGAACAGCAAATTCAAATTTATAGTTCTTTTTCTGAAACACCAAACATCCCAGGAGAAAATAAATTCCAAACAGATATGAATCTTCAAAATCAATACCATAAATACTGGTCATACTGATGAAGCTCTATGTAAAATTATAGGTAAATGTACAAAGTTTAGATTCTAGCTCTTTATTTTATGAACAGTAAAAAGATTTATTCAAGGGAAATTCAAGGTGTTGTGTTATTTTAAAGTAACCCTGCATAGTCTAAACTATGAAGTTTGCAAAACCTCTCTCTTCTAAGAATTTTGCAAATTGTTCAAAATTTTATTCTGCTAGATTTTCATCTTTAGTTGAATATTTGAACCATTGAGTTTATAGGTATTTTCTCAAGAAAGCACATTGGTTCAAAATTATCCTAACTCTTCATACAAATTGATGGGAACAAAGTCAGCAATAACTGATGTGGAAAGATATCTCGGAGAAAAGAGAAACAGTTCTGTAAAGCTGTTGACACAAATGTGCATCCAATGTAAAAATAAGGCCAACAGCATGTTAACATTAAGAAACATATTGAAAGGAGTGTTGTCAATGTAGTAATGCCCTTGCATAAATGTACTGGTGGCTGCATCTACAAAGGAATCAAATTAAAGGGGACATGACTGACGTGTACAAAATTGTGGATGGTGTAGATAAAGTCAACCAGAAGAAACTATTTTCCCCTTCCCAAAATACTGCAACAAAGGTCATCCAATGAAATTGAATCTTGGAAAAATTGGTGATTCACTAAAGTAGGTTTTCGTAGCTGGTATTTGTTGGACAGGACTGAGCTTCAGGGTTTAGTGACTTCAGCCTACATATTTTCTGATATATTGCTAGCAAACATGGCTGGCATCAAAGGAGACAAAGTGGTCTCCAACTAGCCAGAGTTGATAAGTCTGCTATAAGCCACAGTTGCCTGAAAAAAATCAGAAAATCTGTTGTCGACAGCATGCTCACTAAACCCTGAAGCTCAACATTTCCAAATCAGGGACCACTTCATGGAAGTCCTAGGGTTAATGGCTCTCAGTCTTGAGGCAGAGAGACTGAATCTGAAAGAGATTCCTTGTGCACTGGTTGGACACTGTAAGAACAGACTGATTGACTAGATGGGATAGGAGTCTGATCCAGCAAGGCACTGTTGGATCAGACTGCTGGTCTATTTAGTCCAGCAATGAGTCATTTAATGTTTAGGCATTGGATGTTCTTCCTTTTTGTCCCCTGGCCAGATCACCTGACCAGGGATACATTAAACAAAAGACAAAACAATTACATGTGAATACAAGTATTGAAGTTAAATTTTCAAGCAGAAGGTGAAACTTCAAATTTGCATCTTTTTTTTTTCCTCTTCTATATAATAAAATAATTCAGTTTTGGATTCAATTTCTCTTGGGAGATCCCTGATTTAAATTTTGTACAATCCAGGAATTAGGACTTAAATTCTAAACAATTGTTGAATTTAGCTAACTGATGGGCCACACTTTGATAGTGCTTTCTTTCTCTTATTCATAAATATTCTACAATACCAAGACTCATTCCAGTGAAGTGAAGCCAGAATTTTTAGAGGTAATGCTAATAAAATGTAGCAAAATTGCAAAAAAATGCAAACTTTCTTGAAAAGGCAACTGAACTTTTATTATTAGATGTTCAATTCCTATCCAGGAATATTTTTCAATCCCATATGAAAAAGGAAAAAAGATGATAAGAAATATATATGTTTCTCAAAAGGGGGCAGGAAACAGGATACACAGTAGTTCTCACATAACAAGGTAAAACAGAATGATAGCTGACAAATAAAGATTTTGAGAAAAGATAGCTTTGGGGGTCAACATAATCACTTCAGAGTCTACTAAAAGGTTGTTTTTCTGCAAACTTGTTAAAATCATATTGTGAACAGTAAGCAAATCTGGTTCTTCCTCCCTATTAATGGCAGGATTTAATATTTTTATATAAATAGATTCTTTGATTCCTCTTGAAAGCCAGTTTGTTTCTTTGTCAAGAATTTGAAATTTACAATCATTAAAAGAATGTCCATGGTATTTATGATGCAAATGATCTGCAGATGTTTCTGATTTATATTGTTGAAAATATTTTCAGAGAGTTTATACACTTATAATGTATAAACTTTGTTGATACAGAATACATATAGACAATGCCAATGAAAGCTTAGAAATTTTTTACATATACTTTTCATATGTTTTAAATCATTTTTAAAAAATGCACAGATATTTGTTTTTGTTGTTGTCATTGTTGTTATCAAATTTAGATTATAGAAGACTTGTATTATAATGCATAATGCTTTACCCTGTGCAGAAGACAGGCACAGCCAGTCCCCAGATAATCCTTAAATTGAAATACAAAATAAAACTGAACTGAACTGAAATATAATTAAATGAAACATAATAAATGCAGGAGACAAATTTAGATATATGTTAACATATCAAAGCTACAAACTAATATAACAAACTAATATAGCTGCCTCATGAAATGCAATAACACTACAGACTTCTCCTGATAATTACATTTTGGCTTTGGGAATAAAGTCAATCAGATTATTCAAAGAAAACTTTTGCAATTCTACATGAAAATTCCCCTCCTTTTGTTGGTCTGGTAGGAAAAAAAAATATCCTTGGGATTTTTCTTCACAGTTTATCCCTTTTAAAATTATTCTGGTCAGTTGCAAATATCTGATTAGATATTATATTCTATCCCAGAGAAACAAAATAAAATCTGAGTGTTGTTATTTTTTCCAAAGGTATTAAAGTTGTAGCCTTCCAATATTTCTATAATAGAGCCAGCATGTCACTTTTGGATGAGTGCAGAACCAAGATAAATTGCAAATAACATCTCTAGTCTGTTCTACTATTTCTATGCTAATTGAAAACAAAATTGCACAAATATGCATTTGAAAATATTTTCCTAGTGATGCGATAACCATGTTATGGAAGATAACTCAGAGCAGAGCAGGTAATGTATAACTTTGTGAAACCATTTTATATTTATAGCATAGAGTATGAAACTCTAAATGATGGTTTTGAAATTTAGAAGAAATATCACAAGGCCAAGTATATACACACAATAGAAATGTAGCATAGCTTATTTTTATAGACCACTTGCTGCCATCTCCAAGGTAATATGTCTTCACTGACCTAGAATAAAAATGTCAAAGCAGACATCAATTCCTTGGGAATGGTTATACAGTTAAATGAAATGTTCACCTTCTGTGTCATTGCATCAGAATCTCATATTCTTCATATACTTCACATAGCAACCATAATCAAATTAAATTGCATGTTCTTAATGATAGTATTTGTTTTTAGCCATTATTACAAGAAAACAGAAACCAAATGGAGCTTGAGAAAAAATATTTCATACTCTTACTTAGCATACCACCTTCCCATTCCAAAGCAGATTTCGTACTATTTCAGCAATCATGTAGCATCCCATAGTCAATGAATATGGTGCATTAATCCTTTTTTATGGACTGCTCATAATTAGAGACTTTTCTTCCTAAAGATTTTCAGTTATTTTATTCACATATTTTTTTCTTTATTTACCAGTTATACATTAGTTTTTTTCTCCAGGAGGTCCAGAACCAACAATTATTTTCTGGACATAATTGAGCATGTTGATACCAACTTTTACAGTTGAAAAGAGAGAGGGAACAAACCTACAGCTTTAAACTTTTTGAACAGGTGGAATGAATTTTGTCTAAAGTTGTCTTACTAACTCTGAGACTGAAAGAGAATTTAACATGCATCTTTTTACCAAGCTTCTGTTAATGGATAAGTTTATCAGCAGGAATGTGTAAATTGGATAGATTCAATGTGATTTTATGACTTAAATTTTATACATTCAGCCAGATTTTCTGAGTATTTATATCAGTTGATTTGATAATTCTATGTTAATAAATTCAAACAAATTTCAAAAATAGATTTGTTCAATTTCCTTTCAGTCAAATTTCTGAAGTGGAGGTTCACACAGTGCTTTTTATTAGGTTTCACCTTTTTTACTATTTTGCATTTGATGTTTGATCAAATTAAATATAAAAGAGCAATATGAATCATATAAATAGTAATTATCATGAAAATTCTGGGCAGATAAAAGGAAGTGTAAATTCTTTCTCAAATAACATACAACTAAAATATGGTATAGAATTCACTATCATACATATACAGTATGTAAAGTGGTAACTCACAAGACGACTAACACACATGACATGAAACTCACAGGACAACCAAAAATACTTAATAAAATTTATTTTGCTAAATGAGCCGTGACTCACACAACAAGCAAACTTTGCATGATAACTTACATGTCATCAGTCAGTGTGCTCTGTATTTCTCATTCAGGCAGCAACCCCACGCAACAGTTCTGCTAACTCTGCCACGTGCAGTTACTCCATTCCCATATGGGTGGCAGTGCACGTGAGTTCTGCTGATGCTGCTGCATGGTGGCAGGTCAACGTTCCTGATTGCAATGAGCACTGCACGATGAGCTCATGTGGGAAATCTCACAACAGAGCTCTCCTCTCTCGTTGCGTAAACAGCATAAATTATGTGAAAGGCATTCACGAGATATCAAATTGATTATAGCCAAAGATGGAGAAGCTCTATACAGTCAGTAAAAACAAGACCTGAAGCTGACTGTGCCTCAGATCATGAGCTTCTTATTGCCAAATTTAGGCTGAAATTAAAGAAAGTCAGGAAAACCACTATGTCATTCCGGTATGACCTCAGTGATATCCCTTATGAATATACAGTGGAGGTGAGGAATAGATT
>JANHZU010004186.1:24926-47765 GCA_032468055.1 Acrochordus granulatus | reverse complement strand
CCAAGGCTTTCACGCTGACTCTCACGTCTTTATCAGGTACCAAGGCTAGAACATGTGAAACAGAAAGTCAGCAAGCAGGGTTTTGCTCCATTATTTTTGGATAAGAAAGCACATACCTACCTCTGTAGGTATCAAAATATGTTTTGTAGTGTGTAATGGTTAAGCACAGCCAGGTCCCAGAAGCAGTTATGCCAGGACTAGGGAGAAGCAAATCAGGACCACTGTTCAGAAAAATGTTTTGGGCCCACAACCTCCTTAATCCCTTGGGAAGGCTTGGAGCTTCCATGACAGTTTCAAAATGTCTTGGCAAAGGAACTGCACAATTCAGGGGTGGCTTCTACTTGTGCACCCCCAACAAGGCTCTAGCAGATTCTATCATTGTAAAAACCTCATATTGCAACATAGGACCATTTCAAGCTTGACACAGCTGTTTTAAAACCATCTGTGCCAAGATTCAGAATCACACCCAGCTTAACAGTACAACCCTACAGAGATCTACTCCAAGCCTAACTCCGACCCACTGAGTTTTCCAATTCAGCATCTGCATATTCTCAAAAAAGCCTTATTCATTTCAGTTCTTAATTGGCCTAGGTGTCATCAAGGAACCAAGTTTTTAGGGGTTAATTCTTCCTCTGCAATGACCCCTTTCTTTGACTCACCACCCTTCTCTCCTGTAAGCAGAAAAGAGGCAGACAGAAGGCGAACACAGTGAACTAAGGGAGCAGCACTTCCATCCTTGTAGCCTCCAATATCGCCTTTCATTCTGGAGAGCTGTCATTAAAACAAAGATCCAATTATATTTTATTAGAGGAGACAGAGGTACCCCCGCCCTCCAAAGAGTTGCTGCTGCCAGATGTCAGGAGGCCAAAGAAGACAGGCTGGATTGCTGGGCTCCCAGCCCAGAAGCTCTGGAAGTTGCACAGTCAGAGTCTCTCCCTGCAGAAGAGGGTCTCCCCATATGGCCAACCAGATGGCAGAGAAGCAACAGGGAGACCCCATGGCCCTCTTACCCTCCCCCATCAAACTCTGACCTTATTTCCACGAACACTAAGTTCAGCTTCTTCTTTAGGCACAAACTTCTCCATGCTGCTATTAGAAGGCTCCCTGCTGTGGCTCACACCTTTTGCTGAATGGGACCGCTGAAGTTCTTTTAAAAAAGCAATAAACTGGCCATTTAATATACATTTCAAATAAAAGTACCATGTTCCTGACTAGGAGTGGTTTTGGCAAGAATGTAATAAGCAAAAATTATCTGAGACACAGGACACAATTCAGAATGATATGGATTCAGTCAATCTGCCTATTTTAAAAATCATATTCTAGGCTTCTGAAACAGCCTGGGGAAACCCAGTCACAGCCACAGGGAATGAGCATCTTCACTGCTAGGATGGGGAGTTTATGGGAGACGCCAGCAAAGTGGACCCAGAGATGAGCATCTGTGGGACTGCCCTTCTCAGGCTGGAACAGGTCCCCTTTCTATTTATCAACTGGAGCTCTTTCAACATAGTGGGAAGGCTTGATTAATACTATTTTATGTAAGCCAAGTTTAATTTTTAATAAGTATTATTATACTTATTATTAAATAAGTATTAAATACTTCATATGCAATATTTTGCATATTTTCTTTTCTTCTTTTTTCATGAAATAATTTTAATAGAATAAGTTGTAATTCACTTAAGACTATTTTCTCATATATTTCTTTCTACTAAGCATCAACATACCAAGGCAAGAATTTCCGAAAGGATCAATAGTCTCATCTTGTAGAATATTTGTACTTTCATCTTCCTCATCTTGCAGTTGTCCAATTTGCATTCCAGAATATTGACTTTCACCACCCTCTAGAATCTAAATTGCATACAGAATAAGCTTTCAGAACAATTTAGCATGAAACATAAATCAAACCCAACCTAAATTCTGTTATTTTACATATATATGAATAATTCACTTAATCGAAATACAGGGAAGACTCTGACATAAGTTCAACTGCTGGTGATGCCATAGTCACATCCATGTTCTTTTCTTGCAAGTTGCTTGCTAGTCTTCTAGGATTTTTTCCCCGCAAATTCTCAGTCAAACCTATAGCCTTGGAATTGTCCTTAATAGGATTAACCAAATTGTTGTTGTCTAGAATTCATCACACTAGTTAATATAAAAAAGAGGTAGGGAGAAGAGAAAAGAAGTCTTAAAAATTAGGACTGCTGTGGTAGTCATGATCTCTGCATTTCAGATCCACTCTAAAACTAGATTGAATCAGAGATGAGTGATATTGGACTGCAATTCCTATCATACCTTCCTATTACTCAAATTGGCTTGAACTGGCAGTCTTTATGCATGTGTTTTGTTAATTTTTTTATAGGCAAAAATGGAAACATATCAAAACTCATTATAAGGACCAGAGACAGAGAAAGAACAGAAAGGACTAAAGTTACCAAGACTGCTGAACAGATGTTTGATAGCAATGGCAGTTGCCAGATATTGAGCGATTTTTCTAAAATGTCCCATGTCTGTTAGCTAAGAAGAGGAAAATGAACTAAGGGATAAAAAAGGAGTTAGGAGGTTGGCTCCCCACACCATATTTCTACTTCTTTTCATGGAAAGGTTACCAACTACTTCAGTTTTGTTATGACTGATGACTCCCAGTTCCCCCCAAATCCAGAGATGTTAGAGAAAGATTAATTGTATCCTCTGTATATAAAAAGAGCAGAAATAGACTGATTTGTGAGTATGTCAGGGAGAAAACCTTGATTTTGATCAAGCCTTGGCAATGAGTTAACAGAAAAATTAAAGGAACACCAAAACACAAACTTGGGGGGTGGGGTGACAGTGGTCATCCGAGAATCGCTGTTTGCCTCCAGGGGCCTTGCTCCACAAGTCTCCGGTTGTGAGATCCTGTTCTTGAGACTGGGCTCTCGGGTCAGTTGGGACTGTTGCTACTGTCCCAGCCTCTGCTGCGAAGCATCTTCCTTGCATAAGCTGACTGAGGCTATCTCAGAGCTGGCGGTGGACTTCCTCAGGCTGATGGTCCTGGGGGATTTCAATCTGCCCTCCCTGGGTTTGGCCTCGGGTTTGACTCAGGAGTTCATGGCTTCCATGACAGCCATGGGCCTCTCCCAGTTTATTGAGAGCCCCACTTGAGACAGTGGCCACACTCTGGACATGATTCTCTTGTCAGAGCAATGGCAAGGTGAATTAGAAGGAGAACTTTTATTGTCCCCCTTATCATGGTCTGATCACACCCTGGTGTCTCTGAGATTCTCTTATGCCATCCCCCTCTGCAAGGAGGCGGGACCTATGCTAGACCCTGAGGGGTTTCAGAAGGAGCTGGGGGATGTCCCAAGGGCATTGCTGCATGGTCCTGTCGAAGCCCTGGTTGTGTCTTGGAATCAGAGGGTGGCTGAGGCTTTGGACAGGATCGTGCCTCTGCAGCCTCTCTCCACTCAGTGCACTTGGCACTCTCCGTGGTTCACAGAAGAGTTGTGGGGGCTGAAAAGGGTGAAGAGACGTCTGGAGCACCACTGGCAGAAGACGAGGGAAGAATCTAATCAGACACAACTTAGAGCTGCAACTGAAGTCTATTTTGTGGCAATCAGGGCAGTGAAATGGGATAATTTCTCTGCCCTTATTGCATCTGCAGAGTGCCGCCCATAGGCTTTGTTTGGGGTCACCCTCTCCCTTCTAGGTAGCCAATGGTCCTTCTTCAGGGCCATGTGGAAGAATTTGCGGAGTACCTGTAAGATAAAGTCGCTCGGATTAGTTCCCAGTTGGATGCTGGCTGCGAGGTAAAGCCAGTGGAATGCCGAGGGAGGAGTCTTGCCCAGTAATCTGGGAGCAATTTGATTCTGTTGTTCCTGTGGAAGTGGACAGGGTCCTTGATGCAGTCAATGTCCCTCATGGTTGGTGAAAGCCTCCAGGGAGGTGACTAACTCCTCACTGCAACAGGGGGTTTTTCCGGGACCTTTCAAAGAGGCCCTGGTTTGCCCTCTGTTAAAAAAAAACATCTTTGGACTCCACCTGTTTGGATAATTATCGGCCAGTCTCCCACCTGCCTTTTTTGTGCAAGGTGGCTGAGAAAGTGGCCGCCTGGCAGCTGCAGAGGATCTTGGAGGAAATGGATTTTCTGGACCCTTTTCAGTCTGGGTTCAGGGGACAGAGACAGTATTGGTCGCTCTTGTGGATGATCTCTGGCATGGGTGGGATGGAGGCAGTGCATCCATCCTAGCCCTCATTGACCTCTCATCAACTTTCGATACCATCAACCATTTTGGGATGGCTGTGGGGGCTGGAGCTGGGAGCTGCTCCTTTCTCTGTGGCCAGTCCCAATCGGTTCTAATAGGGAGGGAGAGGTCCAGCCCTCGGCCATTACTTTGTGGTAAGCTTGGTGCTTTCTTCTCTCCTTTTCAACATCTACATGAAACTGTGGTGAGATCATTCATCACCATGGGATGAGGAATCATCAGTATGCTGATAATACTCAAATTTACATCTCCTTCCCAGGTGACCCAAGTGATGCTGCCCTGGCCCTGAGTCGATGACCAGAGGCTGTTCAGGGCTGGATGGGGAACAACAGACTTCGGGTGGTGGGGGGTCCTGGTCCTAGAACATTTCCATCTTTATCGGATAGACCCGGTGCATAACCTGTGGGTTCTCCTGGATTTGCGACTCCTACTTGAAGAGCAGGTAGCGAGCATGGCCAGGAGAGCCTTTGCACAGCTTCATGTTGTGCAAAGTTATGCCCCTTCCTGGACCAGGAGTCCCTTCACTCGGTCACTCATGCCCTTGTCATCTCGATCCTGGACAACAGTAATGCGCTCTACATGGAGCTTCCCTTGAAGAGTATCCGGAGATTGAAGCTGGTGCAGAGTGCAGCTGCACAGATGATCTTGGGGGCCAATAGATTGGCCCAGATAACACCTTTGTTCCGCGAGCTGCACTGGTTAGTGGTTTGCTTCCAGGTACAATTCAAGGTGTTAACATTGACCTTCAAAGCCCTTCAAAGCCCTTCATGGGATCAGGCTATCTGAGGAACCATGTCACCCCGATGGGGAGTTCCCAGCCCACCAAAATCAGCAGAGGAGTCCTTCTCCGGTTCCTGTCGGCTGAGGAATTTCGGCTGGCGGGGTCTAGGAGAAGAGCCTTCTCTGCTTTGGTTCCTGCCCTAGGGAACATCTTGCCCCTCGAGCTGAGGGCTGCCCCCTCCTTGATGGCCTTCCAGAAGGGCCGTAAGACCTGGCTCTGCGAATGGCCTGGGGCTCCAGGGGGGTCATCATCATCGTGGAGGTGGTTGGTTTGATTACTAGCCATTCTTACCCCCCTTTTTATGTATAAAATATTTTTAGCCTAGTCTGCCGGGTTTTAATTTTAATGTTTTATTTTTAGTGTTTTTAGTTAATGTTTTTATCGGTTGTTTGGTTAGCCACCAATTGTACCCAAATCTCTGGATTCGCCGGCAAATAAATTAAATAAATAAATGATAGTTTTTTATAATATGTGGCAAACAATGGTCTTTATCTACAATGTTTTACAATAGCACATATTAATATGAAATACAACCCTTTCCTATTATGTCCCTTTGTTTGTTCTGACTCCAAAAAGACACAGATAAGTTTGTTCATATGTTATGTGGTAAATAAGAGACTCTAAAGCAAAATAAGTGCTGGCTATAATTACTCAGGATGGTGCTTCTGATCAGTGTTGTTGTTGTTGTTTTTAATCTGAATGAAGAAGTGCTTCCCTTAAGAAATCCATATTGCTAGGAAAGAAAAAAAGGAAACACAACAGAATGACCAGTAGGAATGTGAATGGCTTACTTGCACTAGAAGACCTGAAGGACCAGGATCATCCTGGAAAATTCAATCTATGTGGTCACTAATAGTCAGGTTGATGGCCCATAATCAATAATTGAAAAGATATGAAAAGCTTTAGAAAACAAGTAACTATATAATCCTAATTCATTCATTCATTCATTCATTCAATCAATTTCTATAGCCTCCCAGCTCAACCAAGTGACTCTGGGTGGCTACAATTATGATATAATTTAATATTCCCTTATAAAATGTTACAGAAAGCAGAATCTAGAACAAGACTCTATAGTTTAGGACTTGCTTGATTCTCAGTGATTTTTTCCTTTATTGACTATGATTTCAAGAGGAATTGGACAGGTTAAGTACACATCCAGGTAGAATGTACAGTACAGTAAATTGGGGACAGTCTTGGAGAAACTTGGGGGCCTTATTCATTCCCCTTCATTGAAAAGAACATGCTCAGTTGTTGATGAAATTATGGAATTGTGAAAAGGCTGAATAATTAGGATAAAAAAAAGAAATAGAAATATGACATTTCTAATCTCATATAACCATCAAGTATGATAAACATTCAGAAGAACATTGTGAAAATTCCTCTAGGCTAAGAACCATATTTGGCCTTTCAGTGAATACTACAGACCTCAGTCCAAAAAGTATTAATCCAAAATAAAAATGAAATCTGATTTCATATTTCTATCTTAAAATTATTTATTAAGAATCAAAAATTGATTATTAATATCAAACTATTATGATTAATATCCTGTCATTAATCCTTTGTTGTATTAAATATATACAGTACTTTTATAAGAACTTTTAGTGGATTCTGGAAGCCACACCAAAGATTTATGCAGTCTGGTCCTATGGCCTAGATTGTGCATTTCTGCTCCAGTTAGTATGGATATAGCATAGTCCACCTGCCAAAATGTTATTCCATAAGAGCATACAAAATGATCTAAATGAATGGAACCTAAATTACAAAAATTAGAACAGCTGTCAGTGCCTTATGTTTAGATTAACATTATAAAGAAAGTACTTTTCCTGTCTGAGAATATGAATGTGGTTTCTTGTAATATTTCTCTTGGGAGTAGCTGACTATCAGAGCCCTAGTTCATTCATTCATTAAATTTATATGCCACTGAATTCAAAACAACTCTCAGCGGTTTACAATAATATTATTGTAATATTATAATAATAAAAAAATTAAAAACAGTTAAAAACCTTTAAAACTAACCAACCAGATGGAGAGAGGAGCTAAATTATATATATATGAGGGGAGGTGAATATTAAATCACCAACCATCTCCAAGATGATGTGTCCCCATCAGAGCCCTATGCCAGCTGGCAGATCCAGATCTTAAGGCTTTTCTGGAAGGTCTTATGGGTGGGTGCAGATCTCACCTCTGGGGGCATGTTGATCCACAGGGCAGGGGCCACAACAGAAAATGTTCTTCATCCTGTCAGCCAAAATTCCTTGGCTGACAGGATCTGGAGGAGGTCTCTTCCTCTGGATCTGGTGGGGTGAGACGTCCCTATTGGGGTGAGACAGTTCCTCAGATAACCTGGTCCCATGCCATGAAGGGCTTTAAAGGTCAAAGCCAACACCGTGAATTGCACCCAGAAGCAGATTGGCAACCAATGTAGCTTGAAGAATAAAGGTGTTACATAGGCCATTCTATTGGCCCCTATGATCATCTACGCAGTAGCATTCTGCACCAGCTTCAATTTCCAGATGCTCTTCAAAAACAGCCCCATGTAGAACACATTGCAGCAATCTAATGATGATATGTCTGAGGTAGTGCCACCCTATCCTGAGTTAAAGTCATTAAAAAACCAGAACTGGGTTCCCCAGACACCCAAAGCCACTCAGTTTTGCCAGGATTCAACTGAAGCCTGTTGTTTCCCATCCAGACCCGAACAGTCTCCAGACACCAAGTCAGGGCTAAAACAGCATCACTTGGATCACCAGAGATGGAGATGTAAATCTGAATATCATGAGCGTACTGATGGTGATAGATGATCTCACCAGTGGTTTCATGTAAATGTTAAAAGGGGGAGGAGAAAGTACCTAGCCTTGCAGCACACCACAAAGTAGTGGTCATGGACTGGACTTCTCTCTTTCTATTAACACCAATTGGGACCAGTCTTGGAGAAAGGAGCCAAACCAGTTCAAAACTGCACTGCTCAGCCCCAGTCACAACAGCTGACCCAAAAGGATACCATGATTGATGGTACTGAAAGCTACCAAGAAAGTTTGGATGGATGCACTACTACTATCCCACTCTTGCCAGAGATCATCCATAAGGGCGAACAATGTGGTCTCCATCCCATAATTGGGCCTGAACACAGATTGAAAAGGGTACAGAATATCTGTTTCCTCCAAGAACCTCTGAAGCTGCCAAATGACCTCTTTTTCAACCACCTTCCCTAAGAAGGGGCGAGTGGGAGACTGGACAATAATTGTCCAGACAGGTGGAGTCCAATGAGGGTTTTTTTAACAGGGGATGAACCAAGGCCTCCTTTAAAAGTCTCAGAATGTCCCCTTTTGTAGTGAAGCATTAATCACTGCATGGACCAACCTGTTAGTCACCATCCTGGCAGCTTTTACTGATCAGAAGGGACAAGAATCTAATTGACAAGTGGTCATTGACGATCCTGTCCACTTCATCAGGAGCAAGAGAATCAAATTGTTCCCAGATAACTGGGAAAGACTGCCTTCCTAGGCATCTCAAGAGGATCTGCCTCATGGCTTCCAACTGAGACTGAATCTGAGTTACTTTATCTGCCAAGTGTTCAGCAAATTCCTCTGCATGGCCCTGGAGAAGAACTCCTAAGTCTCCCCACCAAGAAGGGAGCAGGTGATCTTAAACAGGGCCAAAGGACGACACTCTGCAGATGCAATAAGGGCATAGAAATAATTACATTTCACCATCCTTATTGCCACAAGATAGGCCTTAACCATGGCTCTAACTCTGTTCAATCAGATTCTTCCCCAGAATTCTGCCAGTGGTGCTCCAGCATCTCTTTCCCTTTTTCAGCACCTGCAACTCTTTTGTGAACCACAGAAAGTGCCGACTGCAATAAGTAGTGAGAGGCTGAATAGACGTGATCCTATCCAGAGCCTCAGCCATCCTTTGATTTCACGACATAACCAGGTATTTGGCAGGACTGTGCAGTAATGCCTCCGGGACATTCCATATGGGTCCATCAGTTGCCAAGGGTGGACTGGACATATTGGTCCTATCTCCTTACAGAAGGGGGTGGCATAAGAAAGTCTCAATGACACCAGGGCATGATCTGATCATGACAAAGGGGACATTGAAGTTTCCCCTGCGGATCATGTTGACATTGCTCTGACAAGAAAATCATGGAGTGTGACCACTGTCTTGAGTAGAGTCTGAGGTAATTGGGATAAGCCCATGGCTCCCATGGAAGCCAGGAACTCCTGAGCTAATTGCGAGGATAAACCCAGGGATGGCAAATTGAAATCTCCCAGGACCATCAGTCTTGGGAAGTCCACTGCCAACCCTGAGATGGCCTCAACCAACTTAGTAAGGGAGGATGCTATGCATCAGGGAGGCTGATACAGTAGCAACTATTCCAACTGATCCCAAAAACTGAGCTTCAAGAATAGGGTCTGGATACTTGTGGAGTAAAGCCCCTGGAGGCAAAAGAGACTATTGAATAACCACTGCCCACCCTCCCATACCCTGGGGTCTTGGCTGGTGCCAAACTTTTAACCAGCTGGACACCTCTCCAAGAGGGCATTTGTCATAATTAGTTATGGTTGTCATCAAGTCAGATTTCACTTCAGATGGCTGTACACTCAAATAATAACCATCTTGACCTTTCTCCACTGATTAGCCATAGCTCTTAACATATTTCAATTGATCACATCTATCCCCTTTGCCCACTGTTTTCTTCTTTTTTTATTTTCCTCAATTTTACTAACATAATTATTTTTCTGCTATTTTATCTGATCACAGAATATGCCCAAAGTATATGAATTTCTGATTACTGATCTTTCTCTCAAGAAAAGTGTCAAATCTTTATTTGGTACAGGTACACTGACTGTTACCATGTGCATAATTTATAATCGTAATACGACCAGTCTCCAAATTTAGAATTTCAAAATATTTGTTTTCTTATACTCAATCTTTCTAAATATCTGTATTTTATAGTGACTAGAAAGAACATTACTTTAACTGTTTTGTCCTATTAAGCCAAGTATCTAAGCAAAGACTCTCCAGGAAACTTGCCAATCTTGTCTTGACTTGAAAAGTTTGTTTTGGGTTTTAGTGGAAACTCAGCAGGAAATACAGTGGTGCCTCACAAGACGAGATTAATCTGTTCTGGAAGAACGCTCTTAGCGTGAAATGCTCATAAAGAGAAACGCAGTTTCCCATAGGAAACAATGGAAAGTCAGATAAACCGTTCCACGCCCCCGAAAATATTCACCAAAAAAATCATTTTCAATGGAATTTGAGGTAGAAATGATTGTCCCTAATATCTGAAACAAGTAATGATGATGAACACACGATATAAAGCAGAAATAGAGCAAACGAACGAGCACTTACCGATCTGCTTTGAGGCAGGTTCTGGCCTCAGCTGCTTCTGGCTGCTGTCTCTTTAAGAAGAGACAGCTTTTCCGGCGCGAAGGAGAGGAGGGGAAGAGACTTCCTGGAGATAGAATCGGGAGTCTCTGGAGTTCTCTCTGTCTTGAATCCCTTTCACTTAATTTACGCTGTTATGCAGCGAGAGAGGAGAGCTCCGTTGGGAGATTTCCCACGTGAACTGATCATGCAGTGCTCATTGCGATCAGGAATGGCAGAATGCACACATGTGCGCTTCTGCCCGCACGGCAATGGAGTAAACTGCATGAGAGGACAGTTGGTAGAATGCACGTGCTCTGCTTCCAGTATGGCAGTGGAGTAAACCGCGCAAGAGGAGAGATGGTAGAACGCACACGCACTGCTTCCGGTATGGCAATGGAGGAAACCACGTGAGAGGAAAGTTGGTAGAACGGACACACGCTTGCTGCGCTAGCAGAACGCACGCACGGGGTTGCTGTCTGTAGCAATGGAGTAAAGCACGAGGTAAGAGTCGGCAGAACTCTTGCTCGGAGTTGCCTGAACGGGAAATACAGAGCGCGCTTACTGATGATGCGTAAGGTTTGGCACGAAGTTTCCTCATCTCGTGAGTCACAGCTCGTTTAGCATAATGTTTTTTGATTAAATTTTTTGCTTATCCTATGAGTTTATCGTCCTGTGAATTACTCGTCTTGTGAGGTAGCACTGTATTCTACTGAGCCAGGCTGAGAAGTTGAGAATTTCTAGAATTCAATGGCAAACCCCTTCTGTATTTTTTCTGCAAATTTTGCAAAGAAATCTATATGGATATATCGATGAAGTCACAAGTATTAGATCTTTTGTTGTTATTCAGTCACTAAGCCATGTCTGAATCTCACAGCCCTATAGACAGCAGCATGCCAGGCCTTTCTGTCTTCCGCTGCCTCCCAGAGTTTGCCCAAACCTACACCCACCACATTGATGATGCTATCTACCTCAGCATCTGCCATTCCCTTTTCCTTTTGTCCTCAATATTTCCCAGCATCACAGTCTTCTCCAATGTGATCTCTCTTTGGATTAGGTGGCCAAAGTATTTGAGTTAAGCTTCAGTATATATCCTTCCAATGAATAGTCAGGGTTGATTTCCTGTAGGATTGACTGGTTTGATCTCCTTGCAGTCCAAGGGATTCTCAAGAGTCTTCTCCAGAACCACAGTTCAAAGGCATAAATTTTTTGTGCTCAGCCTTCTTTATGGTCCAACAAGATATTGCGTAGAATATTTACCAGCAGGTAGCAATACCTAGATTGCTTTGCCAAAAAATGTCCTCAGTGCTTAGTTGATGGACCAAATTTGAATTGGTCTAGGCTACAGTGACAGGTTGAAAACAATCACAGAAGCAGACAGTGTAAATTTTCATAATGCTGTGAAGAGCTTCATGGATTTTATCACCAGGAGTCAATTCAACATCATTGTTACCTTTGAACTGTATAATCTTCTTTTGACCTGAACTCTGATATCAATGAATATGTATGACAATAGATACTAATGATTCAAGCAAGAGGTACAGAATGTGCATAATTGTAGAATATCCCTTATTTTGGACTTGAAATACAAGTGAAAACTCTACTTTGTTTCACTTTCTCCAATTATTGAGGTTTCCCTGAGTTTGATGGCAGATCCCCTTCATAGATAGTTTATATTGCTTTAGCTACATAGACAGCATTTACTCCTTGAAGTTGAGATGTAAAAGGAATGATATTTGATATTTATTTCCTGGAAACAGAACAGCAGTGTTCTCCAATTTAGTACAAGCTGTTAACAGTGGTTCATTGCTATTATTACTATTATTGACCATAACTATCTTTATTTGATTTATAACAACTGTAATTCAAAGTATTTGAATGCAGCAAAAGGAGTAAGACAAATGTAATATCTTTGAGAAACGGAATGCAGGTTCACCAATTATTATTGTGCACTGCCCAGAGTCCCTTTTAGAAGGAGATAGATAACTATATAAACATGATTAAAAAATAAATAAACTTGATTTCATTCCCAGGGATTCCCACTGTGTACTCAGAAATGCTAAAAATAAACCCTACTTAATATACAATAGTTGAGTACTATTTACTAGTGCTAAATTATAGATACATTTTTGCATGGTAAATTTAGGCTCCTTACTGTATATAGGCAACTCAGATTCCACTTTTTATTTATTTATATCCCACCTTTATTATTTTTACAAATAAATCAAGACAGCGAACAATATCCTAGGTTTCTAATGATATGTACAAATATCACCAATTACATTGTAGCATGAAATATCTAAAAAAATCTACACAAATGCACTATCAGAGTTATGCAAAAATGGAAGAAAAATTGTATGAATTTAACCATCAAACATTTCTTTTGTTTACAAATAAACTTATGATTATGTGATACATATTACAGTATCTATTTATGTGTTGTTCTTCAAGTACACAATTGTCCTCTGCCAATAGCAGCTCATGAATAAAATTTGCCTCTCCTCTCCTTTTTTTAAAAAAAATCTAATTTGCAAATATTTTAAAAAGTGTTTTCGCTAATTTATACTGTAAGCATGTAATTGATAAAATCTGCATGAGAACCCCAAGGAGGATGATTTAAAATGGCAATTTGTTCAAATAATGTCTATTAGTGCTGATTTTCCCATGATCCTACCAGTTAACAGAACAATCTCATTTATCATTAGACTCAAATTAACTGAGCCATAATCTGTCCTAACCTTCTGAGAGTTATTTGAAATCTTGTTCCTTTCAAAAAGAAATTGTGGTATTTTCCCCGTTTTATGGAAATTACAATTCTGTGATGCTTGAAGATCACAATAGACAAAAAAATCCAAATCAGAATCCAGATCAGGAATGTGCATCATCTAAGGACCTCTCAGCAGCTTTGAATGCCATTGACTCCATGTTCAGAGGTTCTGTTTGATGTTATTTTGGTTGTTCCTGTCAGACCATGTTCAGAATACAATGCTGCTGGATTACTGTTTGATACCTTTTTCTGGTGTGCTGAAATATTCAACAACCATTGGAGAAAAACTGTTTACAGCTTTGGAGTGAGATAAACTTATCATAGTGATGACACTCAAAGTTACTGCTCCTTTCTATCTAACTTCAGGAATGCAACAAAACCCTTATAAACATTGTCTAAGTTTGAGAACAGACTGCTTAACAGAAAAAAAGCCAAAATTAAATAAAGATGAAATGGAACTGCTATTGGTCAACAGGAAACTGACTGTAAGGATTGGATTTAATCTATTCCAAATGGGGATGCATTTCCCATGAAAGAACAGGTCTTCTTGTTCCTCAGCTGTGAATGGATTTGCAGGTAGTAGCTATGGTAAAAGTTATGTTGGCAAAGTTATGTTTAATGGGCCAAATGAAATCATTCCTGGGCTGGTAAAAATCAGGAACTATTCTATATGATTCCTTTAATAAAACTGCATGGACTATTTGCTAATTGTTATCAAATATAATCTAAGATTTGGTGTTTTCCTGTAAAGTCTTGAAGAGCTTGGACCTGTCTGATTCTAAGTGGGACAAGTAGACATATCCTGGAGGAACATCTAAAAACTCTACATGTTTCATCTATAGAAAAAAAATGACTTAAAGCAAGTATGAAAACTGAATTCAACTACAGTATCTGAAAAGTTGACTCTGGAATAGGTTTGGGCAAGCAAACAGGAGCAGAACCAATGAACTGTGCAAGAATTGTTGAGGTTAGACACTGAAGAAGCCAGGCTGTTCAGTGCCTTGCGTATGATTGAGAAGAAATGTTTTGGAACCTATAGGAACATGAACTTAGTCCTATTTCTTCCTCTTAACTTCCCATGACATTGGTTACTTAGAAGGATCAGTGAGACCATGGACCTGTTAATTGGCAACCAAATCCTACAAAATAACTGAATAATACCAGGAAAATTCCTGGGTCAGGAACTGCAAAGTTTCTAATCTATAAGGCATGATGCTGTAGTATTTAAAGTCCCACACTGGAAAAGTTTCTACCAAATGTGTACCAGGATTATAAAGCACTCAGTAGTTTCAGAAGACCATCAAGTTAATTCACTTGGACCATCTTCCAACTTATTTGTTCTGCGACTACCTCTCTTAGAATCTACCATTTTAATAGAAAATTAGCATAGAAATACCACAAGAAAGTTGAAAGAGATTCTAAAACAGATAGCAAATGAAGTGGAAAAAATGCTATTTTTCATACCAGAAGAAAACATCTGGGAAATTGAGCAATAGACTTTAGCCCATTATTGCTCTGTTGTTCTAAGCTTCATGCAGATGGAGTTCCCTGTAGTCTTTGAAAGGCAGTTACATTTTTATGGTCCCAGTGGAATTCTGTAGTTACAGTAAGTTGTTTGTAATATCAAAATTAATACTGTGATGTTATTTTTTCCCTCAGTGAATATTCAACTTCCAAATCCAGATTTTAATAACCAAAGAGGTACTGGGGATGTAAGATTCCCTTTATTTTATTCTTAAAATTTAATTTCTTCATTGTATAGGGATTTTTAAAAAGAAAAATAATCTTCATTGGGCTTTTATCATTCTGATCTTCCTTTTACACACAAGTAAGAGATGCTTATGTGAATATGTTTTCATTCAGACAAGAAGTAGAAGGAAAAACCTTCAATGTCATGGCATTTTCTACCTAATTGCCATAATTTGTTTAGATTACTCCAGTTCTAAATAATTATCTGATCCATTGCTTGAATTTTCTGAAGTTTTTGTTTCACTAGAATGAATGTGATGTGTGTTTGTGTATATGTTTTTTTTCTCTGCATCTTCTCTTTCTGAACCTTATTTCAACCTAATGCTTCTATTATCTTGGAAACATGTCAAAAGAGCTCAAATCTAACATTAGTTTTTGATGCTATGTTTGAAATAAGGTGAGTAGAAGAACATAGATCTTAGTCAATGAATAATATTTGCTATGGCTACATAGGCGATATTTGCCATAAAAAAAAGTTGGAAGTGCATAGATTGCACATCATGGAAGAAAATTTGATTCCCAAGTGATTTATTTCCCAATACAGCTGTAATTACTGATTTTTTTGTAAATTACTACTCCCACAGGTTGGCTACATTAATTTGCTCTAAAATGGGCTGAATATAGCAACTTCCTAGGACCATAATTAATCAGCCTGCAATTCTGAGACAAGCAGATCATATAGAATCCTAGTGTTGGGATCATTTAGACCACCAAATTCATCTTAAAACATTCTTGAGGTTCCTTGTATCTTGAGCACTGAATGTAAGTCTGAACTGAATGGCAGAATCCATCAAGGACAGCCAGAGTCACCATTATTTTTTTTAATACACTAGAACCTCGCAAGACGAGACTGATCCATTCCGGAAGAATGCTCTTAGTGTGAAATGCTCTTAAAAGAGGTTTCCCATGGGAAACAATGGAAAGTTGGATGATCTGTTCCACGTCCACAAAAATATTCACCAAAAAATAATTTTCAATGAAATCTTATGTAGAAATGATTGTCCCTAACATCTGAAACAAGTATCAATGATTAACACACAATATAAAGCAGAAATAGAACAAACTAACCAGCATTTATTGATGTACTTCGAGGCAGATTCTGGCCTCGGCTGCTGCTATGCTGGCTGCTGTCCGATGCCCCCTGCTGGCTTGGAGGATCCGCTGCCACCACTGCTCGAGGCAAAAGGGCCTTTTCCCTTAGCAACATCTCACAGGACAGCACACAGACAGTAATAGAGTAAACTGCACATGGCAGTGCCAACAGAACTCTTGTGTGGTTGCTGCCTGAACGGGGTATACAGAGCGTGCTGACTGATGACACATAAGCTATTGTGCAAAGTTTGCGAGTTTCCACTCGTCAAGGGGAATAAATTTTATGAAAATTTTTTGCTCATCTTGCGAAGTGCTAGTCTTGTAAGGTTCAACTGTATATCAGACTGTAGTACTGGAAGGTAATCTAGTATTCTACAGTCTGCAGCCACTTCACATAGCAGATAGATTTGTCATAAACTTACAAGAGCAGCTTCCTAAAAGTCTTGATGTGGCAGAAAAAATCTCCCACCACCCCAATATATAACATATAATTATAGATTTTTCTAAAATATATGTGTGTTTATCTCCCCCCCAAAAAAATTCTAGTGCTGTCTTCCATGTCCATATCCCAATTCCCTAATTATAGAAACTTTCCTTTGTTTAGTGAGAGACTTTCTGACATAGCCCTGGTTCCCTGGGAGAATCTTGCAGAAAGTTAAGATTTTTCTAAAAGGGCTGTTGAAAAAAAGCCACAATTTTCTGCAAAATGCCCACAAAATAATGGATAATGTTATGTAGCAAAGGGTCTGCTTCATCACATTCAACTGCACTTAGGCATAAAGACATTCTGCAAATTTCAAAGGTACGATATTCCCCATCTAATGCTTATTTCATAAAAAATCTCATATTTCATAAAAAGCTGAAATCTCCTGAATCAAGTAGGTTGATGCAGTTGTATAGTTACTGATAAACTGCAGAATAGAGCAAGAAGCCATCAGTATATTAAAAGAATTAGACTCAGAAGATCAAAAGTTCTTAGCCTTGATGACAGTGAAACTGCCTCCAAAACCAATCTGCTGAGTGTCTTGTGAGCTTCCTTGCAGAGCTGGTTAATTACTATGAGAACAGACTGCTGAAGTAGATAAGCCAAGGGTTCAATTCAGCAAGGCTCTGCTTGCGTTTTTAGGTTCATATGTTCTTTTTGAATATATACGAACAGCTGATTTGCTACCTTCTAATATACCTTCTCTTTCCTGAATGCATTTGTACTGCAAGATGGAACAGATCATGCAGTTAAGCTCTGTGATCTCTATGTTAACTCACTGGACTATGAACAAGGCAGTTGAATCCTACTGGAGTTTAGGAGCTTAAATAAACTAACCTAAATCTAAACTCAGCTCACTAAAGATGCTAATCATTTAGATGATTTTCTCAATTTTAATGTAGAGGAAAACTTTTCCTAAAGGCAAAATATAGTTTCAACACCAATTATCACCCTTTCATTATTCTGATAAATCTCTTGGTTTGAGTTCACAGAAAACTCTTCTCAAAATTGGAAAAATCATTTGCACTCATGATCTGGTATTTGCACATACAAGTGATTCATCTCTCAGTGTGCCAAACATTGCATCAATCAAATATTAATATGAGAGGGGAGATGTCTGTGAAGACTCTCACTCATCCAGGGTAATTGCATCGCAACAAAGTTTAAAAAACAGGCATCTGGACTGGATTTTTCTCAAGTCAAAGACGTTTCGCCTTTAATCCAAAAGGCTTTCTCAATTCTGAAATTGAACTGGTAAGAGACCAGCTCTCTTACCAGTTCAATTTCAGAATTGAGAAAGCCTTTTGGATAATGTTTGAGGTAGTTCCGGTTTCAGGATTTTTCCTGAATATTGAAATGGCATTGATCTTGTGGGTGCTATTATTTTAACAGCTTGCACAGTATTTGCTCAGTTCAGATTTGGCCACTGCATGGCAGATGACATGTCATCGGAAAAAAATGTAAGTTGCGGAAGTTGTTTTTTTTTAAACAAAACGTACCTTATAATCGCCAAGCAGTCTTTTTCAGGAAAGCATAACCAAATATTGCAATAAGTAAAAAGAAAAGAGTGTAGTATTCTATTTTCATATGGGGTTTATAAATTGGCAGTGCCCTATGGTATTGTTACAGAAAAGGCGTGACTCATCCCACTTCACAAGCAGTAGGAAATTCCAGGGACAGACATTAGCAGGCAGCATGGTATTTTTGTCGTATTTGAAGCTTTAGAAAAGCCCACTTTGGAATTTAAAGTGACTTGGATCCTTGGCAATACTGCTATCCCAACCCCTAATGAACCCAACTATACTTTCAGTCAGCTATTGCAAAATCTCAGTTCCCCACCCAGTCTTCAATCAGCTGCTGACATTTATTTTGCCCTTCCCGTTAGCTGAAAGCTCTGACATTCCAGAGTGGACAAAATTTTCCAGACATTGACTACTAAATCTTGTACTGTTTGAATAACCCTTGGGAGGTTGTGCAAAACCAGAGTGATCACTCCATTCTTAGGAATGTTCAGTTTAGCATCTAAAGAACAGATCACCAAAAAAAAAAAAGAGAACACAAATCATGGAAAAAAATATCTGACGTCAAGTTGCTGCAATGCTTTTGTAGCAGCAGCTGATGAGTTCGAAAAAGAGCCTCCCTCCTATTCAGAGATCACTTAGCGTTTCTGCCTTGCTTTCGAAAAACAGCCTTTAAACAAAAGCTACATAGAAAAGAAAACAACAACAACGGATTAAGACAAAATCATGAAACGCATTTTAGTATGACTAGGATCAGAATGATTGAAGCAATTGGTCATATAAATACAATTATGGAAGATGGTGTGAGGGAAAGAAGAAAAATACCTTTGAATTCTAGATATGGAGATGGTTACCAAAATGGTAACTTCATGGAGTATTAGAAAAACCAATATTGTGGACTCCATAAGGACTGGCCATTTTCTTGAGGTGATAATCAGATGGAAACAGAAATTCATATCTTTGAACATGTGGATGTGAACATACATTTGTCAAAGCTGAGAGAAGAAGAGGAAGATGGATCAAATGGATGGATGGGATCAAAGAGATTATAGGAATGTCCTTGGAAGTAGGATGGTACTATAAAAAGTCAAGAAGGGTCATCTATATCCATATAGAAATTCAGCTCGCTGGCACAACTATCACAAACTGAGACCGCAAAAATCTTCAACACTTGAAACTAATCTGTGACTCAGCGGGACTGAAAGGGGAAAAAATGTATTAAATAAATAACTAGAGGTTAACTGTATTTGCTTCATTTAGTTCACTTGAACTCAAGCACAAGTATAATGACATAAAATGGAGTTTTTGTACCACCCCGTTATTTTTAAGCTCCAGTTTATCTGATCCCATAAAACTGAATATTGCTGCTTTCAATTGTCTATTATTACATCACTTTCTTCATTTTCTACAGTACTTCCTCCATCTGATGCCCTCCAGATGTGTTGGACTAGTTTATTTATTCATTGGTCCTTGTTACTTATTAATTACCCCTTAATTTTCTAACATCTATTTCCCCAGGCATATGCTAATGATTTCGCTCACTAATTTTTTTGGACATAGTAACAATGGGAGGAAATCACCAAGAAACGACCCTGTCCAATGAAGAGGAGGAGCTAATTAAGAGAAATTTAGTAAACTCTTGAACTGTCGTAGGGGAATCAGCACGACAGCAGAAGTTGCAAGACCGGGAAGCTCTCTCTCACAAGGTGGGCTCAGAAGTTAACTGGGGACAGACACGGCTGGTATTTGGGGCAATTCCACCGGAAAGAGAGCAGCTTAGTGACTGAGGCACCCAGCTCAAAACCAGGAGACCGTGAGTTCTAGTCCTGCCCTGGGCATGAAATCCGGCTGGGCGACCTTGGGCAGTCACTCTCTCTCGGCCCAACTCACCTCACAGGACCGTTCTTATGGGGAAACCAGGAGAAAGAAAGAACGTGAAGCATGTTCGCCACCTTGAATTATTTATAAAAATAATAAAGTCATACTAATAAATAATTACTACGAATAATAAATAAATACTTGAGGGGTCAATAACCTGCTAAAAACTCCATCCCTTCCTGCTCATTCTCAGCCAAGCCAAGGCACATGCGAAAATATGCTTTTATCTTCTTCCTCTGGAGTGAACAATCATCACCTGTATGTGCATGATGGACTGAACCACAAACCAGATCAACTGGTCTGTTGTGCAAACCTACTCCGTAAAATGTGTGATTTGTTTATTGTTCTCTTTGTCCTTCTTAACCCTGAAAATTCATCCCTGTTAATAAACTGGAGGTCCTTCAAAATCAGGTTACATCAACAAGCTTGGAGGTTACTTCTTTCCAGACAAAGGTTTCCCAAACTGTGAGATGAACCTCCCTTGGGGAGGTACAGACATAGTCCAGGGGGGATGTGAAGAATCTTTTAGTTTTATATTATGACAATAAATCCACCTTTCCCAAAGTTTAATTGTATTGTTTTCATTTATGTTCATTTTGGGTTTTTAGAAGTGTCTACATTAAAATTACACTATAGGGAGGTGTGATAGCAAAATGTTTAGGAACCCCTGTATTTTTTTTTTACTTCTGGGCATTTTGAGGACTGCTTAGACTACTCTTGATTGGGAAGGATGGGAATTATAATCTGAGATCTTTGAAGATCTCCTATGTTATCAGCAATCCTCAAAGAGAGTATTATTTCCAGCTCAACTGCAGTATTTGTTGTAAAATTACTCTTTTCTTCAAAGTTGGAGTTTTGTAAAGCAAATAAAAATCAATTTGGACATGTTTAAAGTACAGATAGTCCTCGACTTATGACCATTTACTTATGTTTATTACATTTATATGCCACCAAACTCAATACAACTCTCGGTGGCTTACAATAAAAACATAAAAACAACAATATATAATAAAACAATTAAATCCATTTTAAGACCATATATATGGGAGAAACAGTACCCCCATTGGGGACCCGAGCCAGTTGGCAGAGCCAGGTCTTAAGGCCCTTCTGGAAGGCTGCAAGGGTAGGCGCAGACCTCATCTCTGGGGGGAAGATGTTCCACAGGCCAGCAGCCACAGCAGAAAAGGCTCTTCTTCTTGACCCCACCAGCCAAAATTCCTTGGCTGAAGGAATCCACAATAGGTGTCTTCTGCTGGTTTTGGTGGGGCAGGTCATCCCCATATGGGGTGAGAAAATTCCTCAAGTAGGCTGGTCCCATGCCATGATAGGCTTTAAAAAACTAACACCTTGAATTTGCCTCAGAAAAACACCTCAGAATTTGCACCTAGAAGCAAACTGGCAGCCAATGCAGTTTGTGGAAAAGAGTGTTATGCGGGCCATTCTATGGTGACCTAGAACCATCCGCGCAGTGGCATTCTGCACCAGCTGCAGCCTCCAGATGCTCTTCAAGGGTAGAAGATGTAGCGTGCATTGCAGTAGTCCAACAAAGAGATGATGAGGGCATGAGTGATTGAGCTTAGGGACTCTGGTCCACGAAAGGGTGCAACTGCTGTACAACACAAAGTTGTGCAAAGGCCCTCCTAGCTGCCACTGCCACCTGCTCTTCAAGCAGGAGTTGCAAGTCCAGGAGAACCCCCAGACTGCAAACAGGATCTGTCTGGGGCAGTGCCACCCCATCCAGAGTTAGAGATGTTAAAGTCCCAGATCCAGAACCCCCAGATACCCAAACTACTCAGTCTTGCCAGGGTTCAACTGAAGCCTGTTGTCCCCATCCAGACCTGTACAGTCTCCAGACACCGAATCAGGGCCAAAATCTAAGCATTGCTTGGATCACCAGGGATGGAGATGTAAATCTAAGCATCATCAACATACTGATGGTACCTCATCTCATGGCAATGGATGGTCTCACCCAGTGGTTTCATGTAGACATTAAAGAGGAGAGGAGAAAGTACCAAGCCCTGCAGCACACCACAAGGTAGCAGCTGAGGACCGGACCTCTGTCTCCCTAGTAAAACCATTTGGGGCAGGTCTTGGAAACAGGAGCCAAACCAGCAACTGAAGTTCTGGTCTTCATTGTGGTTGTAAGTCGACTACCTGTATGTTGAGGCCACCCTCCCATGAGTGCGAAATGACCACAGGGCATTAAAGATTCCTCTGAACCAAGGTAACTAACGGAGAAGGTGGTGAATGGCTGCAGATGCTTGCAAAGATATCAAGAATCAAGCACCCTAACATCTCCTAGTTCCAAAGATTTCAAACTCTGAACCTGAGTGCAGCGCAACAAGAGCCCTGGTAGACTTAATTAAAAGAAAAGGTTAAAGAAGTTGCTGAAATACGGTTGTATTTTGGCCCCGCAGCAACGGCTACGTAACGATCATCCTCACCACGAATAATTTTTTCCATCTGTTAGTGCTGTTTTTAATAAAAAAATTTGCCTTAATCAGTCCTCAGCATGAGACCTTTTCTGAGCTTATCACTGTGAATACAAGGTTTGTGGGTTGTTGAAAGAAGCTTCATTATGCACAGGCGATGAACACCTTCACCTTTCATCCTGCTCCCACCTGCAAGAGTCAAATGGGAATGACAATAGGTGGATTGGTATGAGGAAAGTCTGCCCTTTGATCGCAGGAGGCTTAGAGATGTGCGCGCACCGCTCTGGCAGGCTCTTCTGCTAAGAGCATAAGCTGCATATGGGAAGCAATCTGCCCGAGACAGCATTATGTATGTGGTTGAAGTAGAAGGCGGCCAAAGCTAACTCTGCCAGTGTCTCCTGCTCTCTGGTCATCTGCCTTTCGTTTTATTTCTCATGTGGCCGAGGACTCTGGCTCCGACGCCAGAAGCAAGAGCAGGGTGGAAGCTTAGGTCAGGTATGTCCAACCCTCGCAACTTTAAGATGCGTG
>JANHZU010004185.1:106710-122599 GCA_032468055.1 Acrochordus granulatus | reverse complement strand
AAATCTCATGCTGTTTTTTTCTTCTCAAGAAGATGACATTCAGGATATGAGGAATTTTCCTTCAAAACACTTCTTTGCCAATTCAGCCTATCCTTTTCTTCTTAAATTTCAAAAGTTAAATTGCAAAGAACAAACATGGAATAACTTCCTCTCTTGAGAGTGAACATTCTTCCTGCTTTAGCTTGAGCCAGAAATAGTTGAGGACAGAGTTGCTCACAGTAGTTTTTGCTTCTGGGGACCAAAGCATTTAATAATCTTTGAAAATATTTGGTTTGGGTTCTGGATGGTGGATGTACCTCCAGTCTTGGAGACAGCAAAATAAAAAAGAAAACCCTGTATATGATGTACAAAGACCTGCAAATAGAAGTAGAGCAACTTGGCAAAAGAAAGCAAATATAGTACCTAATATTACTAAAAGTAATTGGTCCCTTGGGTGGAATCCCAAAACATCTGGAGCATTACTTGAACACTGTCAGCATTGACAAAATCACCATCAGTCAACTGAAAAAGACAGCTTTACTTGGAACTGCTTACATCTTGCGACAATATCTTTAACTCCATCAAATAACAACATCTGACCATCCCAAGTTCTTGGGAAGGACTCATTAGGTGGACAAGAATGCCAGCCTAAACATCTGGCTGACTGTGTGGCCAATCCTAATAATTTAAACTTGTATGCACCTGACTCTCAACCACTCTGGCTGACTCACAACAATCAAACAAAAAAAGCCCCAATAAAATCAATAAAAGATAAAAATTAAAATATGACAAGCACAATGGTAAGTGGTGTCACTCTCCCTGGCCAAAGTTCTGGGTGAAGAGCCAGGTAGGTCTTCATAGATCTTCAAACAACACCAGAGTGAATCTCTTTACACTCACACATTATTTAGGAAAACGAAGACTAATTGGCAGCTTGACCCCATAGAATAATAAAACATAAGAAATGCCATGCTGGATTATACCAAACCCTATCTATCCAGCATTTCCTTTTCACAATGGACAACCAGCTGCCTGTATGAAGCACAGTAGCAACAAAGTACTGATGCCATTGATAATCACTGCTGATTTGTTTAATGCCTTTGAACAAAAAGCCTTTGAACAGACAAATCTTTCACTCACCAAAACTGGGAGGCACCGCTCCACATTCTGGCTTCAAAATGCATAAGCTATAAATGTTGGTGTTTTACATCAATTTCACTTGACTATTTTCACATATGAAGAACTGGTGCAGCATTATTTCAGAGGCTCCCTGCCAAGTAAAGTTAAATTGTACATTACATGTATATTACACTAGAATCCATAACTAATCATTAAACACTGGCATTTGAGTGACAACCAAGCTGCTACAAGCATTCATCATGAAAATAGTTTTAACCATAAATATACATATGCTTCATTGCCAGAAGAAACAAAGACAAAGCAGAGCCTATCACAGATGCTAAATCTGTCCCACTTTCCTACCACAGGGTAGAGTTCATAATTGCATTATTCGAACCCTGGGCTGAATAGTGAAATGATTACTTTCACAACACTGGTTGGTAGTTTCTCCCTGCTTCAGTACCAATTCTGGAGATGAATTTGAAGCCTAGTTAGAATATAGCAAGAGTCTAATTAGTATATAACAAATAGCCACTGTGAGTAGTGTAAAACAGTGTGTTTTAACAATGCTTTTGACTAATTTATTTATTAAACACATTTCTATGCCGCTAATTTCCAAAGACTCTTGGCAGCTTACACAGATTTGAGATTATACATTACTTTATTAACCGTGCCCCCCCTCAGCTGACCTCAGGTGATAATCACATGTGGGGCATCCTCCGAGGCTCCTGCTCTGCCCCCGGGATGGGCGAGTCCCGACTCACTGCTCCGTTGCTGCCGGCCGGCTTTCCTTCTGAAGAGGTAGCCATCTAACTAATTGTGATTTACGTGCTTTCGAACTGCTGGGTGGGCAGGAGCTGGAGGCGAGTGAATGCAGCTTGCCCCATCATGTGGAGCTGCGGCTCGAACCACCAGAGTGCCGGAAATTTCTGATCTATATGCAAAAATATAACTGATCTAATTTTATTTTTTGTTATCTTGAATTTCTGCAACTTACTTAGGTTACTGTTTACATCAAATCAATCCATGAAAACATGACATGTAGGACTATTCATGGAAACAGCAACTGTCAAATATGCTCCAGTCCAGGATAAACTGGACAAAGTATGTCACATCAATAATAAAGCAGCTATACAGTTGGATTAGTATCCAACTAGTATTATTATTAACATTACGACATATGTTATAATGTTATAATATTATATTTTTAATTTAACATTAATAATACTTTAAAATTGTACTTTTGAAGTACAATGTTTTCCAAGTTGGAATTTCTTAGCCACTAGAACTTAAACTTCTTTACACTGAATGCTGAAACTGTTTCTGTGAAATATTTGTTTAAATGAGGGCTTCCAAGCTTGATTCATTTAAGTTTTTACAAAGAACCAAACATTATACTATTATTTTTACCACCCAAAGCTTATACAAATCCATGTGGTTTATTCAACAAATAAACTCAGGCTCTATCTTAGAAGACTTAATAGCTGGGGATATTTGGACCTCCCAACTTTGTAAATCATTAGTTCTAGATGAAGGACTACTTCCCCATTTGGGACTGGTGTGGAAACCAGTGATTTTCTTGGTCTCAAAGCTTCTGCTCAAGTGGCAGCTGTGTCCAAAAAGGCCTTGGACCTTGGATTCATCTTATATGCTAACTAGGCCTTCTCCTGAATGAAGGGGCCACCCAGATGGTCACTCATATACTAGTCAACTTAAAAGGGACTATTGCAATATACTCCCAATGGTACTGCCCTTGAACTTACATATAAAAACTACAACTGTTTCAGAATGCAGTGGCATGGGCATTCCTCATTGATGATCTGCGCTAGTAACCTATTGGCTTTCAGGAAGGAGAAGGAGAAGAAGGAGTGATCCCTGGACAAAATGAGTGGCTCATTACTGAATGAATGTTATCTTGAATTTCTTGTTCTGAAATCCATCCAACCAAGCAAGCAAGTAGTTATGGTACACTAGCTATTTCCCACTGTGAAAATCCAAGAGAGAGACAGACTTAACCACCAGACATTGGTCATTTCTCTACTAATGACTTACAATGCCTTCTGGAGTCACCCAATCATTATGCTATAATAACAGTAACAACAACAAGCAATAGCTGAGTAATGCTATGAAACAGCCATAAGTCACTTCTAAGGAAATAACCCAAGACAAATATCAAAATAAAAAATGCAGCTTTTTACTGGTAGTTCCAAAGGCATTCAAAGCACCTTCATGGAATGTATTAGCCAACACCTGATTCTAAGCAAATAAAGTATGAGACTTCTGCAACTGTTCTACCTGAGCTGTATATCTGTTGTTCATTTTTTAAAACATTGTTCTTCAGTATTTCCTTCACACTTTTTACAGCTATTGCAATCTGAAGCTGAAAATATATATATAATAATTTTACTAATGAAATAGCAAGTTGAAAAAAAGAGACTGTTGCTAACAATCAAGGAACAAATTTTAAACAATTTTAAACATTTAAACAATGGTTTTAAGACTCCACACCCAGGGACTTTTTAGCAATTTCATATAGAAAGCATAATTACTACAACAGTGCTTAGCAAGCAGGCCAAACTTTTATCTAGAAAAAAATATTTGAGACTAAATGCCAGTTGTAGCCTTTCCAGGTTCGCAAATATTTAAACATAATCCATCCATATTTTACTACTCAAAAGAAGTGAATTAAGCATGTGTTAAAATCCTTTCCTTTACATTCAGAAATACTACACAGTCACCCATCTGAGTAAACCATTTCAATAAATATGCAGCACACATACAGAGTTTCTCAAGATCTGGTGAATACACATCTAAAAAAGAAAAGAAAATGGAATTTTAAACATGCAGCTGAATAATATTTGGGCAGTATTGGTATAACCATGGAAAGTTATATATGACAGAGAATGTGCAGCTGTTTTTGTATGGAATATACAAATTACCTTCCAAGATGTTCTGCCTTAGTTTGTTCTATTTAGAAGGGGAGGGGTGTTTATTTTTACCATAAAGCAAAACATATTTTACAGATGTTTGTTCATATACAAAGTATTTATAGGGCAGTATTCACTATTAATGTCTTAGTTGACATTCCACTTTTAAACAAACTGAGTCACTTGATATTTACTGTGCAGAATATCTTTTCATTTTGAAGGTATCTACCTTTCAGAGCTCTTCATTGAACTGTTTGGACCGAGAGAGACCCTGAAGTAGTGTTTTGGGAAAAATACATGCATGTGTACATAACCAGAGAAACGACTAACTTCAAAACTTTAGTTTTGAATGATTTTATCTGCATTGATTTTACTGTTATGTTATATATTTGGTACTTGTTAAATTTGCTTAAGATACTTTGAGCACTTGTATAAACAAAGAGAGGGTATAAATAATAAATACAACTAAATAAATAGGAGAAAAGCTTTCAAATGCTACCCTGAAAATTTTGATATGGGTTTGACAAGAACTAGTGGTTGGCAAGCCAAAGATGACTGTTATCAACACGTATAAGAACTGCTCACATATATGAAGAATCTGTACTTCCAGAGATGAAAAGGAAGACACTTGAGTTTAAAATCCTGAGAGTATAAAACTATTTTAAATCTTTGCACTAGCAGTAGACAACCAGCTGCTAGGTAAGATTAAATTCTTGTCTGCTACTTCTGATCTAGCTGGGCTATGGCTGAGAGTTTTCAGCCAAGGTTTCACAAGTAGTTGTGATAAACCATGTACTGTCAGAAGACCTGTGTTATATTGTTGAGCGGGGATCAGGAAGCCCATCAAATGAAATCCCTTCCTGTGTCTCTCAAATAATATCAAGTGCCACTTTCCCTATCAATGCAATATAATTAGAGAACAAACCATTGCATTCAGACCAAAAGGGCTGTTCTGCATCAAAAAGTTCCAACAAAAAGATCTTCATTTTTGCAAATATTGTAACCATCTTTATTTCATAACCAGTATCAGAAATCAGAAAAAGTAATCAAGACAGTGGGCAAGTTTAGACTGGAAAACATCCAAAATACCATGAAGAATTTTCTGTACAAACAGAAAATGTACAAACTACACCCAGAATGTTTAGATCAGCCTGTTCCAGGGGAAAAAAAGGAACATTCTGGGAGAAAATAGTGTTCCAGAGCCAAATCATAACCCACTTTGGACATTTTTAAATGATACTGTTATGTAGTTCATCACAATCTGATTTCAAGTAGGCACTTTATACCTGGCTAAGAATAAATCTGTCCCTGCAAGTAAGAACATGCTCAGAAAATGAATTTGTGTGCCAAGCTCCCCAATTCAGTGGCTAATTCAACAAAACAAAAATAATATCCCTCACTTGACATTCAAATTCATATTGTTTTATGTCAAAACCTTAAATCCTAGGCTTTAACTAACAGATACTACAACATTCTGCTCTTCATCCATTATTTTTGTTTCTAGACTAAAATCATTTCCTACTTCTCCCCATGACCCTGACTGGAGATTAAGATTTATGAAATGATGTATTAGCTAGCAAATCATGGGAGATGTACTAATCCATATAGAGTATAAATTAACTAAATTTTTAGGAAAGGAACTCTTGAGATCACAGGGCAAAGCTCATTGGAATATAAGATGACTGCAAGGTGCAACTTTAAAAAGATGCATTTAGGAATCAGAATGATGAATGGGAAGAAAAAAACAACAACAAGCTTTGCAAGGTACTATATGCATTTATAAGAGTGATAAGCTTTCCTGATATTTTGGACTAAATTCCTTCCAAAAAGAATACATCAAGATATTTGGGGACACCTGCATTATGATAGAGCCAGTTTGGGGTAATGGTTAAGGCACCAAGCTAGAAATTGGGAGACCATGAATTCTAATCCTGCCTCCAGCACAAAATCAGCTGGGTAACCTTGGGCCAGTCCCTCTCTCTCAACCCTAGGACGGAGGCAATGGCAAATCACTTCCAAAATCTTGCCAAAAAACTACAAGGATTTGTCCAGGCAGTCAGTAAGAGTTAATATTGACTCAAAATAATGCACGTAGACACACAGACACACACACCAAAATTCTTGATGTCAGGGATAGAGTTTATTTATTAACAACAATATTATTCCCAGACATGTGGTGTTAAAATTGCAACCTGAATTACTTAGGTTGTTTGGACACAATGGGTTCCTACAGAAATAATTTCTGAGGAGAAGTTTAGGCCTTCTAAATTACATGCCAAATAATCATAATTAAATTGTTATTGTGTTTCTCTTAGGAAAATCTGACCCTATTTGGAGAGAATCCCACAAGATGTTACAAGGCTAATCAATTGACACTAGCCTGCTGTTTGTTGCGACATCCCCTTGGAAAATATTTGCCAAAATTAATTCAGTATGTGCAGTAAAAGAAAAAAAGCAAAAACAAAACAAAAACAGTGCAGCCAATATCCTGGCTATATCAGCATTAATATTTACTATCCCTTCAAACTATGTTTTTATAAAATAATGCTGAACTTGCTATTGTCTCAAAAGAGATGACATAATTATTATATTCTAACTTTTTAACAATAAAGATTGCTTGTAACTGGATAGGTCTTTGACTGTCAAAATTCTATGGCAAAGTTTATTGAACAAATGCTGTAACTAGGAAGTAACAGGTTAGTAGTAACCAGCTTTTTGACAGTGGTGTCCTAAATGAAGTCCAAGAGTACAAAGAGCCAAAGTTAGTGATGAAACTCATGTTTTGCATTCAGAATATTGCAGGTACAAATTGTGACATCTCCAAAGGAAAAGTTATTGCTTGGGAAGCTGTTCATTAAGCCAGACTTTATTTTCCTGTCCAGAACTCTGTGATTGTTGTGGTTATTTCTTGGGACACTACCAGAACAAAGTTATTTCACCATGGTTTTACAATGAGATTCTTCAGCTTCATTTATAAACATCTACATTAGGAAAGAAAATCTTCTGGTTATCAGGAGCTGAACTTCAACAAGGGCTGGAGAGTGAAAGTTGAGGCTATGTCAAACTGAAGCCAGGATTTTGGAAGAAGAGACAGGCTTCTTTTAAATTGATAAACTTATTTTAGGTCATATGAAAGGTGGGAGCAGGGTTTCTACCTCTCTGATATGAAGGTTGCTATAGACATGAAACAGAGATATTTGCTACTTGGGAGAAAAACTATGACTCACTTTGAGAAAATATTAAAATACAGAGATATCATGCTACATAGTTACATATTTTCAAGGCCATTGTTCTTCAAAAGCAAGCAAATGGCTGCAAAAATCACAACTTCAAAAAGGCTGACTGAAGAACAAATTATGCCTTTGAAATGGGGTATTGGGTGAATTTGTTGAGAATACTTTGTGAATACTACAAGAATAAATAATTTAATGCTCAATGAAATATTTGATGCATATCTTAGAAATGAGAATCTTTGAAAAAGTCCCTGAAGCTTGGAAAAATTGAAAGATAATTGAAGAAAAGGCCAATGAAAGACTATAGGTAGATCTGGTCACTAAATAAAACAAGCAAGAGCTTACAAGAACTCAAAAAGTGGTTACTAGTCATAATAAAATTATGTCCATTGGATCATAAAGAGTCAGAAGCAACTGAATGCCTGAATAATAACACCAATTAGATGAAAGGAAATGAAGAACATTTGGAAGCTACAGCTGGCACAGAACACAGCTGCATGGACAGTTCTTGGGGCCGCTTAGGGTGGCCCGTGTTATACCACTGTTCTGCAAGCTGCACTGGTTCCCAGTTTGCTTCCAGGTGCAATTCAAGGCATTGGTTCTCACCTATAAAGCTCTTCATGGCATGGATCCCGGTTACCCGTGGAACTGTCTCACCCCAGTGGGAATGGCTCATCCCACCAGGGCTGGCAGAAAAGGCATGCTGTGGATCCCATCAAACAAGAAGATTCTTGATGTCGGCATCCAGGAGAAAAGCCTTTTCTGCCATGGCTCCTGTTCTTTGGAACATCTTGCCCCCTGAAGTGAGATCCACCTCCATCGTTCTGGCCTTTTGAAAGACCCTGAAGATCTGGATCTGCCAGTTGGTTTGGGGCTCTAAGGGAGACATGTCATCATGGAAGTGGCTAATAGATGAAGTTGTTTCACCTTCCACATATGTGTTTGCTCCCTTCCTCCATATCTAGTCTAGATTTTAAATTTGTAGATCAGTTTTTAACTTTTGTTGTTCATACTGTTTTTATTTTTTGTGGATTGTAAGCTACCAAGAGTCACTGTTCACGAGATTGGTGGCATACAAGTTTAAATGATAACATTGTTTGATTAGTGGTGGCTCTAAAGAAGGAAAATTAAGTTCTATAATCTAAAATTTGAAAGCATTTTATTGGAAAGATAGCAAAAAAGTCATATATCAATAAGTCCCAGTGTGCCAAAAGAAAAAGCAAAGCTTTGATACAAAAACAATGAAAGAAAGCAATTAGCTGGAAATAAATCATCAAGGACTCTACAACAAATTTATATTTCACTGACATTTATTGTGCAACCATGTTCCTTAAGGTACCTAAAAGAACCAGACTAAATTGGACACACACCTGATAGATACAAGGTACTATTTGTTACTGATCTTCAAGATCAGTACAGAAAACTCTTAACCTGAAAAAATATTCAACTTTTTGGAAAGGAAATCCCACTTCTGCTGAATTTTAGTTCATCAGCTAATCTTGCAAATAATAGAGGTTAATGCAGCTACAGGACCTGGATAGAGGAGAGTTACAGGTTTATGAGCAGAGAAAACTTCTGTTAAGAGTAATTTGTGGGATGCTAATCATTCCATTGACACATCTTCTAAATATGTGAATGGGAAGAGGAGTAAGAAAGGTAGATCATATTAGGTCATACAATTGGATAACTATCTTCTGGAAACAATGAGAGTCCAACAAAATTCAAATGAGCAGTTTAAAATGAACCTATGAAAAAGGTAAAGGTTTCCCCTTTTAGTCGTGTCCAACTCTAGGGAGTAGTGCTCATCCATGTTTCATAGCTGAAGAGCCAGCATTGTCTGAAGATGCTTCCACGGTCATGTGGCCAGCATGACTATACACCAAAGCGCATGGAGCACTGTTACCTTTCCCACCAAAGGTAGTACCTACTTGCATTTTGCATGCTTTCAAACTGCTTGATTTTAAATTTTAGGCAATTATTCCTGGAATAGATTTCACTTCCTAATCACTTCCTTTCACTCCTGGACCAAATGGGTACAAGTCATCTAAAATACAATCAGAAGTCACATTCCATACCCACCTTTAGACATTACCTGTCTACTCAGAGAGGGCAGGTCATCAATGACACTAAGAACAAGGTCAGAAAGTTGGGGAGATCAGAAATGGGGATGATGGAAAATTTAATATATCAGAATTCTTAACCAAATGTACCTGTTTGTAAGTGAATCAAAACACTATATACATAATCAGACCATTTTTATACAATATGGGCTACAGCTCAAAAAAAACCTTGCTGAAGGTCATTGAAAGAAAATGCAAAAACACATGTAGACGCACACATACACTATATATTATTGGAAATTATACATAAAATAATGCTTTCTAAGAAATGCTTTCAAAAAGTGCATGAAAATCATATAATGTTCACTTGCAATCTGAATCCCAATGAACAAGTGATCCTCAAGAAGTCTGGGGATCGCTAGACAACAATTAACAGTAACAATCTACAAATAGTTCTAAGTATTTAGTCTAAGGTAGACTCCTTCTACCTGTCCCCCTCTGTCACTGTTAAATCAGGACGTTTCAACAAAATCATTCTGGGTGCTTCCCCATCATTAAAATTAAAATCTATATACATTAAATTCAGGTTAGCAATATCAGCTCGAGATTTGATCACCCTGGAGAAGATGTGCAGGAAATCCTTAGCCAGGCACTGATGATCATTACATTCTGTGCATTCCAACATTAATAAAGGCAGAAGATAGCCTTCAACAGCACTGGGTGGATTGTCCCAATTGTTGCTTTTTACACATGATTTTATTTTATTTTTGTTCCATCTGGTCAATGTAGCAGCAGCTGCAAACTTTAACTGGGGTCAGTAGTTAAGTATAGCCAGCTGTATTTTACAGGACTTGCCCTTATAAATAATTGAATAATTCACTCCCTCTGTCCTATACTGAGTAGAGCAGGGAGGTACAGGAAAATATGCCAGATGAGCCATGAAATAGTATATAACAATGTTTTGAGACCCATTTGGATAACAGGCCTGTGGACTTTTTTTTAAAGAAAGGCAAAAAAAAGCATTGCTATCAGTCAGAGCACTGGGCATCAGCCCAAAGGTTACCAAAGAGACATCAGCTTGTTCCACTCAGAAACACAACAGTGCAAAAGGCAATAATTTCGTACCTCTAGTACAACTCTTGGATTGGCTCATGATCAAGCAGCCTGACTGAGAGTTTTTAAGGCACAATGTTGTTGCCAGCCATGCGACCCCCTGCTCAGAAACAGCCATTCTGACCCTCCAGCACACAACCTGAAAGATATGGATGCTTTACTGATGACTCCCTCAAATGTTACTCATAAAGCAGATAAAATTCAGTTATTCTGGAAAACAATGAAGGAAGGGGTTGATGCTCCGGCCAGTTTAGCAGGCCCTTATGTGTTGATTCGCAGAGTTTTAAAAGAATTTTAGCGACATGCATCCCAAAAAAGACATTGAATAAAAGTCCAAGCTCAGCATGGCAAAAAGAAGGCATGATTACAAATCACCTGGCTCCCCAGAATGTACTACTGTGGAGCCACTAGCCACAGAAAGAGGCAGATTTTCATCAGGAAGGTGACCCAGAGAAAGAGGGCTTAAAAAACCTCCTTTGTGTTTTCAGTTTAACTGCTGTTTGTAACACAATTAAAACCCAAATTAGGGATTAAAAAAAGAAATTAACCTTCATTAACTGAACATTGTCATAAATGTTTTTCCTTTGGTGGAATAGTCAGGACTGAAAGAAGATAGGACAATCTATCTTGACAATCTGCTGAGCTATGTCTCTGCTACAGTTAGTCCTTGACTTACAGCCAATTGCTTAATGACCATTTGCATTCACTATAGAATGGCCGTAGAACAGATGCTTTGCAGCCTGTAAAGCCCTTCGCAATTGGTTTTTTGGTCACATGACCATGATTCTTAAAGTTTTTTGCCAGTTTCTGCCAAAAAAAGCCATTTGAATGCATGGATTGCTTAACGACTGCCGTGTTCACTTACTGAAAACTGTTTGAAAAGCATTTCATTGAAAACCATGACTTATGGCTGGGTTTCCAGTCCCCATTGTGGGTTGTAAGTCAAGGACTTCCTGTACTCTGCTCTTCCATCTTTTCGTGCTACATAGTGAAATCTCACCACAGCAAATAAGGCCTCGTCACTGCCTCCTTGAACAATCTGTTTCAAAACAGTAATGAATGTGTACCCATTACTTCAAAAATGTCTTTGTTTCCACTCACGACATTCGCTGTCTCCATGTCATTCTTAACTGAGCAAAATTCACATCCAAATGAAATTCACCTTGTGGTTTCTTGAACTGGAGTTTTCTTCGGTTCAGGATTAAAGTTTCCACACATATACGCGGAGAGAGAACATGTGGCTTTTCATTTCAATAAATATCAAAGGTCCTTATCCTCAAAGATGTATTTCCTATGATGTGAAATAGAAAAAAAAGAAATGACATACGGATACATTAATCAATAAATATTAATAAATAATTAATGGGGCAGCTGGCAAAAGATAAAGAAGGGAAATCAACACTTATATTCCTACTTTTCTTTTGTTAAGTGCGAAGGGAGCGAGGGAGGAAACCACGAGACCCTGGAGTAGCTGCAGAATGAGGAATACGGTTAAAGAATAAAATGAAAAAGAATGGGAAGAAAGCATGGATTTTTTTCCAGCACTTCATGGAGAAAATTCTGTTCCCACTTGTTATCCGGTGCTGTCTTTCCTCTTCTAACTCGCTTGTGGCTCTGTTTCACATACTTCTGGAGACAACGCTAAGCATTCGCACAGTTCTTTTTTTTTCGATTTCCCTTTCTCTCCTTCCTATGGATAGGTTTCTTTTTCTGACGTGCAAGAAACACCACGCACAGACTCACACAGACACACAGACAAAATGCCAGGGAGATCACATAAATCCTGTCAAAGGTATCTGAATTACATTTAAACTCCACATCTTCCCAAGAAGAGCTCGGATGAACTGAGACTCTTTTCCTGCTTGCTAGCACTTTGGGTAGAGAGCCGTTCCAAGTAGCTTGTCTTTAAGTAAAACACGAGCACGCAAAGGTGTGCACATACAAACACCCACACACACACTTTGCTGAGTCTAAAATACTTCACAAACAGCTTTGCTCTTGCATGCGTGTCTCCTGTGAATGTGACTCTCACCACTTTGCTTGCTTATTTTTCTTCTTTTACTTCTGGTTTCTCTGTTCGAACAGCTCCCCCAGTTTCCCTTCGAAGGACTTAAACTTTATTTTTATTTCTTCTATTCGTTATAATGTTTTTATGCCTCAAACAAGCCACCTCTAAGCAGCTCCAGTTCAGCACCTATCGGTTTCTCCCAGAGATTTTCCTAAATCTACTTCCATTTTCAGAGTGCTTCCTTCCAAAAGTAATACAGTACCAAAAAAATAAAATCCAAATATTCTGTTTTAGGGCAAACAATTATAGCAATGATCCAAACCCAAAATGCAAAAGTCTGGGACAACATAAAAAAGACACCTGCTAAAGTAGTAGATCATGAAAAAAAAGGGGTCACGGTTACTTTTCTGAGGCAGGAATTATATAAAAAAAAATTCCATTACTCATTTGTGGACAAATTCCAAAATAAAGGTTATCTGTAATTTGGGGACATCCACATTAGCATTATGTCAATTATTACTTACAAGATTACTTACAAAAATGGGGCTGGGCATATTAAAATGGCTGTAATTCCTCAACTGTAAGTGCCACACTTTTGTCCTTGAATTAAAGATGAAAAGTCTTCTCTTCACTCACATCTTGAGTATTTCTTTTCAAATATGCCAGAAAACCTATCATTGTCCCAATATATATGAACTTGACTCGTGTGTGTGTGTGTGATATAATCCAATAGCTTTTCTCCTATCTTTTCTCCTTATTACTTCCATGATGTAGCTCAGAAGCTCAGCAAGTGAACACCTATAAAAGAAATTAAGAATACCTGGAGTAGGAAAGTCAAATATTTGCTCCTATGTTTCACTTCATTTGCAATACAAAGATAAGTATGTCAGTTGAGAAATGAATCTAGTTTGTGCATGTTCAAAAATAGTCAAGACTGTGGCCTTTATCATGAGATCCTGACTCTTTTGACAATCACACACACCTGAAGTTGCTTCTGAGAGCTTGCCAGTGGTCATACTTTCCAAAAGTTGGATAAAGTAAGGTCAAAAACTGGATTTACTGCCAATGATATTTATATTTCTCTAAAATTAATACAGCTAACACAATTACTTTCAGATCAGTTAACAATATCCACTCTTCCCTTAAAAATAACATTTTACAATAACAACCTCTGGAGGTTGCAGTCAATGCTTTCAGGGATAACCCCGAGGCCTCCAGATGGGCATTTCTGATGCACTTTAATAGAATACTAAAATAACCTGATCAGGTCAAAATAATCCCTGAGCAGCAAAGTTTGGGAAAGTAGAGAGATGAAAAAGTTGAATCATTTGAAAAATGCATTGTTGTCAGGCAAAATAGCATTGCAGAGTGAATGAGTACCTAACTTAGAAACATTTAATAGAGACATATATTAAGATGAAAAACAAAATGGTTCCAGGTATAGAGGCAACACTAGCAATAGATAACCACAACTATGTCATCAAAATATATGCTTTTTAATGCAGCTGTCCTGGTTGTACTTCTGGGAATCCATCCATTTCTTTAGGTATTAGCTGTAGAACTCCAAATATCAACAAAAAAGGGTTGGAGGAAAACATAATAATTAATGTACTGTGTGGGCAATGACACTGCTACTATTATGCCTCCAATAGTATGAAAAGCTATTGTTTGTACAAAGAGTTTTTGTTCTCTGTTATTTCAACACAACCTTTTGATCCTTGAATGAGCAGAAATATAAAAGCTTCCAGGATTAAAAAATAAATATATTTAGGTTAGGTAACAACTGGAGTCAGCTGAATAGTTTGAAAGCTTCTTATTCAAAGTGCCTAAGTGGAACCTTCTTCTAGAAGTCACTTAGCTTAAACATGAAGAATTGTATAGTTTCAAACTCCTTGCACATTTTTTTCAGAATTCAGATTAAAAGGAAACAGTTCCTCGTTAATTAGTAGAAGCATACATCCACAATAGTATCTCTACTTCATGGAAGTTAAAGGCCAGAATTAAAGAAGAAAGGCCTTTTTGATTTTAGTTTCAAAGAAATATTTTAAACATACAGTACTTCTTTCCCACAGCATATCTGTGCACTGGGTTCTATTTCTAATTGTAAGTTGTGTGATATACGGAACATATTGAGAATAAAATGTGCTTAGAAGGCTTGATGTGATTATCAAAGGAAGTTTCATTGAAGATAAAAGTATTTCCTCTTCGAGAATGCAGCTGGAAAAGTATCCATAGTTAAAGTAGCATGGCATTATCTCCTATGTTCAGCATAACTGTATTATTTATTTATTTATCCAATTTATATGCCGTTGAAATCAAATTCCTCTCAGTGGCTTACAAGAAAATGATGGACAATAAAAAACAGTAAAATCCATAAAACCATTAAAACAAAAACCCCAACGAAGCTGGGAGGAAAGGAGCTAAAAGATATAAAAACATATATATGGGGAGTGGAGGCGATCACTAATCTACCAACCATGAATGAATCCCCATTACAGCCCCATGCCAATTGGCAGAGGCAGGTCTTAAGGCCCTTTTGGAAGGCCATATGGGTGGGGGCTGACCTCACTTCCAGTAGCAAGATGTTCCACAGAGAAGGAGCAACAACAGAAAAGGCTCTTCTCCTTGATCCCACCAGCCTAAATTCCTTGGCTGACGGGATCAGGAGGAGTTTCCTTCTGCCAGTTCTGGTGGGATGGGAACTCCCCATTGGGGTGACACGATTCCTCAGGTAACCTGGTCCCATGCCATGAAGGGTTTTATGGGTCAGGACCAAAACCTTGAATTGTACCCAAAAGCAGATTGGCAACCAATTCAGCTCACAGAACAAAGTTGTTATGTGGGTTGATCTACTGGCTCCCAAAATCAACTAAGCAGCTGCATTCTGTACCAGCTGTAATCTCCAGATACTCTTCAAGGGTAGCCCCATGTAGAGCGCATTGCAGTAATCCAATATAGAGATGACAAGGGCATGAGTGACTGAGTGAAGGGAGTCCTGGTCTAAGAAGGGGTGTAACTGCACACAACACAAAGTTGTGCAAAGGCCCTCCTGGCCATGACTGCCACCTGCTCGAGCAGGAGTTGCGAGTCCAGAAGAACCCCCAAATTACGCACCGGGTCTATCTGGGGTAGTGCAACCCCATCTAGAGTTAAAGATGGTGGAGTCCCAGAACCAGGGCCCAAGAAATCCAAAGCCACTCAGTCTTGCCAAGGTTCAATCAAAGCCTGTGGTCCCCCATCCAGACCCAAACAGCCTCTGGACACCAGGTCAGGGCTTAGGTAGCATCACTTGGATCACCAGGAATAGAGATATAAATCTGAGTATCATCAGCGTACTGATGGTATCTCATCCCATAGTGATGGATGATCTCACCCAGTGGTTTCATGTAGATGTTAAAAAGGAGAGATGTGGGACACCACAAAGTAGTGGCTGTGGGCTGGACTTCTGTC